>VCCN01000724.1:16359032-16382003 GCA_006491835.1 Architeuthis dux | reverse complement strand
TGTGCTAATCTCTGCCAAGTCTTACCGGCAAACTTTTCTTTTTGAATTGTCCCGGAATGTCCCGGTTTTGATGAAAAGGCATAAACTTCAAGAAGGAAAAATCGTAGTGCTGTTGAGCTTTTAAATTCATTAATGGAAGTGATCAGATTTTTGTTGAATGTAGGTAAATATCTGTGTATGATATTGTATATAGATATCCATTAGTTTGATTGTAAATACTTTTATTTGCATTTTCATTTAAAATTCGTATTACTCATTCTTAGTATGTAATATATTATACTTTGATGATTAATAAAATGTGGTGTCTATAATTTTAATAAAATATGCTTCATTTCTTCCCCTGTTGAAAGAGTATTTTCAATGATGAATAGCATTTGGTCTCAAGAAAGAGGTCTAATGAATGAGTCAACAGTAAAAGGACTGTTGCTTTGTAAACTCAATATTGACTTGAGTTGCAGTGAGTTCTGATGTTCCTTCCCAGGCTGAATTTAAATAAATGTTAAAGAAAAAAAATATGCCACCCCTAAATAGGTTTTTAGTGGGGCGTTCAATTTGCAATGTAAGTTAATGCTAAATTGATCCCTTAATTTGTGTCCGGCAACATTCATGCTTGTTTTTTGAAATTTCAGACTTTTTTTAGTGATCACTGCCCAATAAAAGGTGAGAGAAGTAACTTATTTGTAGATGCCCCTAATTTGGGGTGAAATTAAAAGAAAAATTGTAGGTAAAAAATGTAATAGTAAGAATGATTGGTAATACACTAATAATGAGTAGACAAAGATTTTTACTCAAATCTTTATCTAAAAATTATCAATTAAATGTTTTTATGTTTAGAAGGACTTATTTTTAACACATTAAACGTGATGAATCTGCATATAATTATGCAAGTTTGTTCCTTCTTTGAGTGACTTGGAGTCTAATTTCTTTGTTGAGTGTTAAAAAATTCCAATAACTCAAAATGCCTGCCCTCTTAATATTCTCCCCATATCATTTTTTTCTGGAATCTATATGTACCTCATCGTTCTCGAATACATCATCATTGCTACTGAAAGTATCACTGTTTGAATGATGAGATTCTCTATGATTTGAATATGCAAGAAAACTAGTTAATTCAATGGAAAAACGTATTCTTACATGATTAAGAAATAAAGAAGGCTATTAATTTTTTTTTTTGCTTTTAAAATTTTTTATTTACAAAAAAGAAGTATAATTTTTTAATTACATAATAATGTTGAAAAAATAAAAATAAATATAAAATATTGGTAACAAGTAAAACTTTAAAATTTTTATTATTATTTCTTATATCATGTTTTACTACATGGGATTAAAAATTATGGTGTTCATTTTTTTTTTAGTCACTGTAATTTACTTTATAGTAACTGGCAAAGCTGCTAAAGTATTTGTAAGGAGTGCAAGGGTGTGATCACTTTGAACATAGTACATATCTCAACAGCGCTCCCGAACGTCACAGATGGAATGTTGCTACCGCCAAGAAGCGCATTGGCTTAGATATCATTTTGCTTAGCGACCAATCACTTATTTCTGTGCTTAATCAGTACAAAAACTGCATCGGATTTGTGGAAAGATTCACTCATTAAAAAAAGTTGCTTCAGGGGCGCCTCCAGGATTAGAGGCCCTGAAGCTTAAGCTTCTAGTTTAATCGTAGTTCCGCCACTGGTTGGAAGGCAAAACAAAGAAAAAATCTTTCATTTTACTGTGGTTTAAAAAAGAATAAATAAACAGTTTCAAAAATACTTATCTGTTTGACGTATTTTTAATAAAAAATAGAAATGCCTCAGAATATCAGATTTGATTGAATTAAAATGCAATAAGAGTATAAAAGTATTTGCAAAATGGGGTGATAATGCTCATCTGTGTGAGTCTGTTTCCTTACAGTTATTGTGTGTGTGTGTGTGTGTGCATGTGTGTACATATGTCATGAAATTGTCTGGGTATTTTTATGCATGTATACATTTGTGTATGTATGAATTTACTTAGTTTCATATTTCTGTGATTATGTTAAGTCTTTGTACATATTTTGTATAGATCTGTATGTAACTGCATGTTTAAGTAAGTTTAGTATCTGAGAGAGAACTTTGGGTAGGGAAGTGATTTGAATGCCAGCATTTTCAAATCATGATATTCTTCATCCAGTGCTCCATGAATATTTGCTGAGCCAAAGTTGGCAGAGTCTAATGAATATCTATATGCCACCTATGTGTCAATTTAAAGTGAATTTATATATATACAGTGGCAAGCAAAAGTATTCGACCTAGGTAGATATATTCATCGAACTCTTCTAGAATCTCACCTTCTATCTTTATGACCTTTTTGGGGACTTATCGTTGAACATTACTTTTGTCTTTGTTCTGTTCATCTTTAAGCCTACTTTTTTACTTTCCTTATTTAGATCGGTTAGCATGTTTTGTAATTCGTCAGATGCTTCGGATGTCATTTTTCACTTTTAGTTGTCAAAATCAAGAGGGAACTTTTATTTTTCACTTTTAGTTGTCAAAATCGAGAGGGAACTTTTATTTTTCACTTTTAGTTGTCAAAATCGAGAGGGAACTTTTATTTTTCACTCAGTTGTCAAAATCGAAAGGAAACTTTTATTTTTTTACTTTTAGTTGTCAAAATCGACAAGAAAAAATTGAAGAAAGGGGGTGATTAATGCATTTTGTTAGGCACTGATCACTAAAAAGTCTGGATTTTCTAAAAAAGAAGTGTGAATTCTGCCAGACACCAAACTAATTCAGCATAAACTTACATTGCATATTGAATCCCCACTAAAAAACCTATTTTCAAAAACTCAAAAAACAGTTTTCCCTACTCATTGAGGGGAGCATGTGTGCAAAGGTTTCTACTATGAATGGTTAGGACTGGGTGAAGTCCGGCTACATAGATACATAGATACATGGATACATAAACACATATAAATGTCAAAACACATGAATAACCTAAACCCTGCAACAGTGTTTAAACCGGACTGTTGTGGGTAGCAGTGATTAACAAAGTCATTTTCTGATAGGAGCAAATAAGAACAATGGTTCTAGCAGATTTGAAGAAAGAAATAGTGAAAGAGAAAGTAAAAGGGAGTAAATGTGAAAATTATGGATAAGGAGGAGGAAGAGGAGGAAGGTGGTAAGAAAACTGAAATCAGGAGGGATAGTGTCAGTAAAAGGTTGGAAGATAGAAATGCGAGAAAATGAAAATGAAAAAGAGTATGCAAATATTAGGAGCAGAGAACAATAAAAACAACTGGAGAAAAAGAAAAGATGAGGTTGAAAGCAGAGGAAAGAGAGAAGAAAATAATGAAAATCTATAAGAATAAAGAATTGATTGCAATAAAAATGGAAAGGAAGGATTAGGGAGAGCTAATTATGAAAATAAAGCAATGGGAAGAAGTCTTGGTCACTGGAGTGTTATAACACTTAATGAAGCAATAGGAAGAAGTCTTGGTCACTGGAGTGTTATAACACTCCAGTGACCAAGACTTCTTCCCATTGCTTCATTTTCATAATTAGCTCTCCCTAATCCTTCCTTTCCATTTTTATTGAAATCAGTTCTTCATTCTTATACAAGTCAAAGGCTGAGTTTCGTCAGAGAAAAAAGGGAGATTTTATCATAATTAAACCTTTTTTACATCAAGAGGAGAAAAGGAATTCTAGGATTAATTAATTTAGCTCATACATTTAGTTTCTTTCAATTTTAGAGCTTAGTCTCCAAAACTAAATTTTATTTCCATTTATAATCATTTCTTTTTTGTATCAATTTGAAAAACAAACATGCATTCACAAGTTTCTATTATTAATTTCTTAGACAAATGATAATTGTGACTCAAAAACATCTTGTTTTCTGTTATTTTAAAAAGTTAAATAGAAGTTAAATTTATCCCTTATTGTAAGTGAAATCTGATGAATATTGCTCATGCACCAAAGCCGGCTAAAATGACAAAGAGTCAAATTGCATTCATAATCTCCTAACAATCTGAAAAGGTTATCATTTTCATTGTTTTCATTATTGTTACCACTACCATGAACATAATTACTAAGCTTGGCTTAGTTTGGCACAAGGCTGCATTAGTGGGGAACACAATGGGATGCAACTTGTTAGTAGGGGCTTGTGGGATATTTCCCTATCAGGTGCTAACCATTTATGTGTGAATGTGTGCTAATACATAGGTACATCAACAAATCCATAGCCTAATGATGGAAAAAGCATTTATTTGTCCCAACAAATATTTATTTTTCAACATAATCTCCTTCCTTGTCAAACACTCAACTCAATGCTTCTCCGTATATATCACATAAATCAAACATTATACAGTGAAAATTTCAGATCAAAATTCAGCTAACAACTGGATCAGATTCATTGATGCACCCTTGCACACACATTCACCAGCACAAAAATCCTTTTATAGTGAAAAATATATTTTTCTGGCAACCCATTTATGATCAGTTCTATCCTTGAAGAATCTATTAACTGATGGCAAAAGTTTAATGTAGATAAATAAAATTATATAATTATATAAAATGTTCTTATTTTAATGAAAAGTAAATTGGTTTTCAAGCCTTTGAATGTGAGCTTGACCTTAAGAGAGTGATCCTATTTTCCATGAGCCTTTACTACACTTTCTAACTTCTTGTTGAATATCCATAATTTTGACCTTGTTGGAAACCAAAATGAAGAATCTTTACAGCTGTATGTTTCTTTTTATTTCAAGTCAGGAGCTATGGTTATTAATGATACAGTGTCTATGTTTGTATCATATGAAGCTTTTGACACTTACAAAGGATAACATAAGAAAAATGTGACGTTTATCAGTGCTATGGTTAATGAAATGCAAACATGGCTTCGTCTAGGTAAATTAAGATATGTTTTCCCAGGTCTTGTTTTCAGTACATTATCACTGTCTAGTTCCCTTGCTTTGATCTTATAATATGTATTGTAATATGAGGCATATAATTAAATAACCAGGTTCTTTTTCAATAGCGAAACCTTTGAAATAACTGACGAGGAATAGTCGATATATGATTATGAGACAATGTTCTTTAAAATTCTGTGTTAAAATTCAATTCAATGGAAGATCATATGTAAAATATATATAGTGGCAAGCAAAAGTATTCAACCCCCTTGGAGCTTTTCCTATTTGTTGCAATATAACCTGTAATCTAAATGGATTTTTGAAAAAAGTATGCCATGGACCTACACAAAATAGTCCAAATTAGTGAGGTGAAACTTTTGAAAAATGTTGTTTCAAAAATTGTTAAAGTTTAAAAAGCTGAAAAGTGGTGTGTGCATAAGTATTTGACCCCTTTGCTATAAAGCCCCCAAATAAGATCAGATGCAACAAATACCCCCCCCCCCCCCGCCAAGTCATATAATAAGTTAAATAATGTCCACCGGTGTGTGATCTGAATCATCAATTGAATCCAATCAAAAATTTGTGTCATTATTTGAAAATTGCTGTTCACAAATGGGAGCCATTGAATCTGACCGATTTGGAATGATCTGCATAGAGGAATAGTCAAAAATACCAGTTGAAAATGTCTTTTAGCAGTGATCATCAGTGCCAAAGGAACCTCAACTAAGTATTAGTTGAGGGGTCAAATACTTATGCAAAAGTTAATATTGCTATTTATGGAAATAAAACAATTAATAATATCAATTCTCTCTTATTTATTATCAATTCACATACTAAACTGTTTTACTAATGCTAATTGAGTAGATAAATGTCATCAAATCAAATTTGGAATGATTATTCAGAAAAATAAGGAAAATAATCTGGGGTTCAATACTTATGAAAATCTTTTAAAACAAGTTTTTGTTTACAAAAATTCACTTGACCAATTTGGATTATTTTGTGTAGGTCCATGACATAAAATGTTTAAAAAATCCATTTTCATTACAGGAAGTAATGCAACAAAATAGGAAAAATGCCAAGGGGGTCGAATACTTTTGCGTGCAACTGTAGTTTAACACTTCCAGCTCCTTTAAGGTTATCTTTGGTCTCTTTGTTACCTCTCTGATTAATGACCTCCTTACTGGGTCAGTGAGTTTTGGCGAGCAGCCCTCTCTTGGCAGGTTTGTTGTGGTGCCATAGTCTTTTCATTTTGTAATATTGGATTTAATAGTACTCCATGGGATGTTCAAAGTCTTGGATTTTTTTCTATGACCCAACCCTGATCTATGCTTCTCCACAACTGCTTGGAGAGTTCCTTGGTCTTCATGATGGCACTTGCTTGGTGGTGTCCATTGCTTAGTAGTGTTGCAGACTCTTGGGCATTTCAAGTCATGTGTATATATACTGAAATCATGTGACTGATCATGTGACAGATTGCACACAGGTAGACATTATTTAACTAATTATATGACTTTGGAAGGTTATTTGTTGCATCTGATCTTATTTAGCCGTTTTATAGCAATGGGGTCAAATACTTATGCAGTTTTTTATTCTTTAAACATTTTTAAAACAAGATTTTTCACATCACCAATTTAGACTATTTTGTGTAGTTCCATGGCATACTTTAAAAAAAAATCCATTTAGATTACAGGTTGTAATGCAACAATATAGGAAAAATTCCGAGGGGGTTGAATACTTTTGCCTGCCACTGTATATATTGACACATGTGATCATAAACCTAGACACATACTTCATGGCTGAAAAAGACTTTAAATAGAATACAGAAATTCAGTCTTCCTTGGGGGTTAATTTTATTTTATTTCATAGAACAATATTAGATTTAGACTAGAAGAATTGGGGAAAAACTTGAAATTAAAGAAAAAATATCTAAAATTAATTTCATTTTCATCAATTCAAAATACAATTTTTGTTGAAAACAAATCTCCAGATTTAGAAAGTTATTTTGACAATTTTCAAAATAAATATTTCTGAATAATTTATAGGAAGAGAAAAATTATCAAAAGAAAATCTATTTTTGAAAAAGTGACGAGAAACTTTTCAAAATGCAATCATTTTTAAAATGTTACACTTCCTGCTGAATCCTTGCTTGGATTGGGTATATTTGAGATGTTTAATGGGGAAAAGCCTGCATCTCATATTTCTTGTTTAACTCAGTGGTTAAAACACAGGGTCAAAGTCTGAGCTGTCTGAAATTCTATCTTTAGACATTGGTTGATGAAATTCTAAAATCAAATGTGTAAAAGTGCAGGTTCAATACAATATTTCTAATTTCATTTCAGTTCTATTGAATTATGAATTTAATTTCAGTACTTCGAGTTCCTAGTCTCATTCTCTGCTACAAAGCATTTTAAAAACCAAAATACTTGCTAGATAATTATAATAGTATTATAATAGTGATACAAGTGAAGATTGGATTGTGTTGATGATGATATAAATGAGGAATAATGGCATTAGTATCTGTGACTATTCAAAGCAGAAGTAGTGATGATATTGACTGTGAAAAAGATTATCAGTAACATTACATTCAAGATAATGTAATATCATATAACTATGAAAATCATGAAATCCAATATAACCTCATAATTAATTGAAATATATATTAATCAGTGTAACCAAAATTGTAATTTTAAAGAAAGTATTAGTGAAATTGACTTTGTTATCCTAATGAATAAAAATGCCTTCCAGATTTCTTTAACATTCTTTATCTGTGAATAAAGCTGTCAATGTTCATTGATGTGGCAACATATTTTTAAAATTATTCTCTATTTAATAATTTGCTGTAAAAATTAAACATCAATAATTCAGCAACTTTTTAAAAAAGTTAGATAAAGTCATGTTGTAAATTTTTGATCGTGATAAATTTCATGGAAATGTAATCATAAATGTGTCTTGAAGTCTTCAAATGCATAGAAGTACCAACAGACAGATATTACTTGAAAATTCAAAGATATAACTATTCATTTGGTGGCTTGGTGTATTTAAAAACAAAAATGGTATAGAATAAAAACAAAGTATTATTACTATATCTTTAAAGAAAAATAATATTTCCAAAAGAAAAGTGGCAAGCTCCAGGTGTCAACAATCATCCGAGCTTCTCTGAGTTGTGTTTTGATCTCATAGGGTAGTGATGAATTGAATCTTCTATTTATTACAAATAAGAGGAGCAATACTAAGTGACCAAATAAATATTGCTTTCTTTTTACCTGCTTGATGGAACAGAACTGCATTTAAAGCAGAAGATGTTTTTACTGGTTGAAAATGGCTTTTTCTCTCTTTTTCTGCCATACATCTTATTTCCTCCCCCCAACCTTGTGCACCACTTCTTGTTTCAGTTGGCTCAACTTTGTTAAAATGAACCTGACATCTGATCTTTACATTAAATGAGGTATATGAGCTGGGGATGGTTCCATAAAGAGCTGTTGCAATAGAGGGGTAGAGAGTCAAGTGATGTGGAATACAAATTTTAATCATTATCACTGACCATAGTTATAGAACTGTTATGATTGACCCTCCCATGCCATCACTTACAACCTTGTGACCATCAGCTTCCCAGTGTTGTTATTAGCATCATTATTTCGATAACCAATAGATATAATATTACATCATCACCATTGAAATCAATATAACAACCATTGAAATCAATATAACAACCATTGGTATCCTTGATGTCACTCTAGCCACAACCTTTTCAACATCAACCATGATCATAGTTAAAATTATTTTTTATATCCTGACACCAACATCATCCTACTACCACCATTACCATCTTTAAAACCATCTCTGCTATTGTTTCCACTGTGACCGCATCACCATTAACTCCAAAACTATCACTATTGTCATGATAGTGATAGCTTTTATCATCATTAATTATCATAATTTTCCCAACCATCATTATCATCCCTAACCATTATCATGTTTTAATCTTCACTATCATTATTCCATAAGAAGATAACTACTCCCTACCCTCATCAGCAACACTTTCATCATCATTATTATTATCCCTACCATCATCATTTCCACTTTATCACCTCCACCCACCTAAATACCTCCATTACCATTTCACCAATGCCAACCTTTAATTTACCACCATTTCAGTGAATATACATTTTGTATAGCTGATCAACTTTTCTGATTAAGAGATTATATTTACTGGTGTGAAATAAGACTGTTAAGTAAGTATAGGAGAGTTCTGTTGAGTAAGTATAAGGAGAGTTCTTATCAACTTCTGCTAGGGGGTGTTGTTTTACGTTCTGGTGAACAAGCAACCATATTGTGATTGTTTTTAGTAGATCAGAGAGATCAAGGAGACACATGTGAATTGTTGACCACGGTCATTGTTTGAATAAAGGATCTGTGAGTACATCTTCTGTTTGCATTTTTAATCTGTTAATATCTGTCATTAAACCAACCTTACAAAGACTATTACAAATTCTAGGGAGTCAGACAAAGATTCAAAAATAAATATATCAGTAGAGAAACTTTGCCAACATTTCTCTTCTTCATTTTTAATCCTTCTTTCTATTTTTCTAAATTTTCTGTTGTTTATTCACCATTTTTCATTATTTATGTTTTTACCTTCTCTCAATCTTTAATTCTCATTTGCATCTTGTCTTTTATTTTTTCTCTTTGACTTTCTTTTTCATTTTTGCTCCTTTCTTTGTTCTTTGTTCTTTTATTGTGATTTCTTTTCTTGCTCCATTTCTTCTCCTTTTTTGCCTCTTACATCTCGTTTTCTTAAATTTCTTCTTTCATAGAAATGTAATGCATTTCTTTCAGTTTCTTTTCTGAGAAAATACATGTATCTTTCCTTCTGTAGGTTTATAAAAGCCAAGAAAAATAAAGTAAAAACAGCTTTTAACATTCACAACAATATTTTGTAACATTAATATTATCATTATTTTAGAATGGAAACAAAAGGAAATTATCTGTAATGCAGAAAGAAAAAGTATGTCTTTTAGGACAAGATCTGAATAAAATGTTGATATCTTCATAAATGTTCAGTTATATACATATGAAAACAAATTATTACTCACAGACTAATGGACACATATATGTACATGTGGGATATATATTGAAAGGAAATCAAAATATCTTATGTGGAATGTATGACACTGAAATTGAAGAGATTACTTCAACATTAATTTTTTATAATAAATGATTCCCACTCACTTGAAGGAGAAAATCTTGGTATATAATAGCTGTAGCAGCCTTTACAGTGACTATAGTTAATGGATATTAAAAAAACACCTATGAGATGATACATATCATTAAATCTTGGGATCCAAGTAAAGTTTATGGCATTTTACTACTCTTTGTTTAACCGAATTTTCAGAAATGAAAAATAAACAAGAAAATCATTGTTTCATTCTGTTATTTCGAATAAATAATTGGTTTGCTTGAAGAACAAATGCTAATATCCATTCAGCAAATATTTTAGCTAGTTTTCTGCCCCTTTCTTCCATACTAAAGAGCATTTCTTGCTGAGGATTTCAAGATTTATATTGCCAGCTGCTCCTTTATATGAAACTAATTGGGTTCTACAGAAATTAGGCACTTCTTCTTTTTATTTGTTTGTTTACTTGATCAGCAAAATCAATATTACATCATTGGAAATATTTTAGACTCTAAATATCAGTAATAAAAATAGAAATTCACAAAATAAAAAAGGAAAAGAGAACAGTGTATTAACAAAGATGAAGCAAGCCATGACTACTATTTTCCAGTTTGAGGATGTGATTCTTACATTATTGTACATTCTTGAAAATAAAATGGCTCAGTAAAGATTTATATGCAAGCTGGGAAATGCAAATAGAAAAGAAAATTTGATGAAAACTCAAAATAATTAACTTTAATTCCTACAAGAATCACAAAGTAAAGATAAAGGGGGACAAACATTATTATTATACATATTTGTATGTGTGTGCACAATGCTTCTAAGCTGAATAACTGATTCTGTGCTTCACTTTGCTCTCTCCAAAATCTTTATGGATATCTCTCTATAAATATCAAAGATAACATCAATGTGCTTGCTCTGACCACCTTGATGGATAATGTGAGCCAATACTGATTCTGCCAGTGGGGATAAAGTTTTGTCATTTTCTTTATCTTTTGGACTATCTATCGGTGTGGCTGAAGGCTGAGGGATGGTTTCTGTTGGGGAGACATGCTTCCCCAACTCCCTGGTCAGAACTGCCTTGTTAGATCTTACGAAGAGACCCATCACTGTTGGTAAGGTCTAAAACCCAAGTGGGTGGGATAAAACTTCACCCATGTGCAGCTGACTGCTTTCTGCAACAAGAATCATCTGTACAAACAGCTTCCTATCAGCTTTGCGGTTAGATTATTTTCTGTTGCAAAGGGTTTCTTCTTTGTTATGAAACTTTGTGTCTGTACTGTCTGTCTCCATTCTTCCTTGTTTGAAATCTTCATAAGTATCTAAACCTGTGTTATGGGATTCAATGAGGTCTTTAACAACATCTGGGGGTGTAGCAATGCCAGTGGACAAACTGACAAGTTCTTCATGGTTAGGATGGAAAGGACCGATCCAGATGGATTCCTGATTCTTGGTAATTGTATAACTAGATGACTGAAATTGGAGTCCTTCTTACATCCTGTCTCTAAGCTGCCTTAGTTATTAGCTCCTGTACTCGGATGTCACAGCCCCCTTCTTCAGACTGAAGCTCTTTTTCCACCAGGAGTTTGTGTATCCCTATTGACAGTCTCTTTTATTGTTTGATCAACAGGTATATGTCCAAATGAGTTGTGGCTGCCAATTTGAACTGAAAATCCACCTTTGGTTAACTTGGTGTATACATCTAGATGTTCTAGAGGCAAAGTAGAATGGGAGAAACTGGGCATAGTTCACCTTGTCATAAGCAAAACACCATGGGATCATCTGTCTCATAGCTGCAAAGTGAAGCATTCGATGGCCCAGTCTTGAGGCTCTGATTAGGGTCAGCATAACATCTACCCGGTCAAGGTTGGTCATTCAGAATGCAGATAGAATTGTGGCATCTCTTGGACTCCTGATATACAAGGAACAGATACTGGATACATGTACAAGATTATCTGTAGCAATTTCTGAAATGTTTTCTGTCAAACCTCACTTTTGAAGATCTTGATGTATCTAAGGGATACCTGTAAAGGGTGAAAGTCTCCAGTCTAGTTTTCCCCATCCATGTAAGGAAGCCTTTCCATGCTAGCCATAGCAGGGCTTCAAAACAAGCTTGTGCAATCTAACAGCTCTATTATATTTTTGACCCTGCATGAACCAGCCACAAAACCTTCTGCTAAAATGCCTCCCTCCACACAAAAGCATATTTGCCAGTAAACATGACAGGAGCACAAACAGATTGTAATGAAGAAATATAAATCTATTGTTTTTTATTTCCAAATTTGTAGGTTGTGAACTTTAAACTGTTAAATTAATATGCCAAAGAATTGCCAATAACATCTATTGAACAATACTTTTTATCACATATGATCGACTAAAAGCATACCCACCAAGGAATTGAGGTTCATTCTGCAATAACTTATGTCTAATCAAAAATTGACCCCGAAATAGATAAAATACCTTCCTTCACTTTTTGGTTGTAACTTGTTTTTGCCCAACAAACACAAATTGACAAGATTCACAGTTGGAAAGCTGATGAAATTCTCTTTCCAATGATATATAATGTCAATCTATCTAAAAGATTTATAAGTTGACCCTATCTTGCTCCATATTCTAAAAGGACTAATCCTAATTCTTAATTTTCATGAACATGCATACAAAACGCACCCACAAACAATTTTTAAATAACCTATAATACATTCTCAAAATACTTCCAGATATAAGATACATACATACACATCTATGTCTGGATAATTTAACATTTTAGTATTGTAGATTTTTAGGGATACAGATGAACTGATTTTGTTAGAATTGGACACTTTATACTGATTGACTCCTCAAACTGTTTTATATGTAAGCTTATACATGTATGCAAATAACATCCAAATCATGAATTTTCATGCATATAGGTGTCAACTTGATTTACGAATAAAGGTATGTGATATGTATATATTATATAGGTATATTTATGATATATGCATAATTAGTTTTGATGAGATAGAAATTAACTCTGCTTTAACAGATATGTAACACCCAATACATTTTGTAATAATATCATATGCAAAACCCTATATAAGAAATGCCTTAAAAGCCATTCTTATTATTATATGAGATTTTGAAAACAATGTTTTTTGAGAATTATCAGTTGTTGAAATTTTGAAAAAAAAGAGAATACACAATCAGGATGCTCTGAACAAATCCATGAGCTTGTAAATG
Organism: Architeuthis dux; assembly: GCA_006491835.1. Lineage (NCBI taxonomy): Eukaryota > Metazoa > Mollusca > Cephalopoda > Oegopsida > Architeuthidae > Architeuthis > Architeuthis dux. Next base: position 16,368,750 of record VCCN01000724.1, on the reverse strand, counting down.
TACAGGAACTCTTTACCGTTTCTCTATGTTTTGGTTCCTTTAATTTGGTGCTTTCCATTTCATATTTTGTCCACATAGCATGTGCACAGTTTATGACATTGGTCAGGGGACACTGCTATGTTTGCATGTAGGAGCAGCTGTGAGCCTCGATTGTGTCTAGTGAAGAGTAAAACTACTTCAATCTTTTGTTTTTAGTCGATTGAATATTAACTCTACAGGAAACCACTGATGCTAATATTCTCATATTTTTCCTTTTCAAGCAGAGATATCCTCAGTTTGATTCTGCTTCCCCTTTTAATGTATATCCTTTAGATATTAGAAACCATCAACCAAAATTTTGAAAATAGTCTTCTTCAGTTTTTTAAGTTGATCTGGCTGGCAATCTATGTATGTGTGCATCAATGTAGCTAAAGGGCTGAAAATTTAAACATTTACTCATTATTATGTCTAGTTTTTTTGTTTTTTAAATTCCCTCTCTAAATACGTTTTTACTGGGAGTTCAATTTTACAATGTAAGTTTACTTTTGAGTACCAAATAATCGTCCCCCGCTTATTAATTTTCCAGAAAAAGGTTTTTCTGCTGCCAGATAGTTGAAAAAGGTTTTCTGTTGCCAGATAGTTGGAGACATTTCTGGCCAAAAACATGCAAAAATGTACCAAAAATATTTATAGGAGCAATTATTTTATAATTTATTTTTATTAGATGAAGTATTATAAATCATTAGTATTAATTTAAAAAAAAAAAAGAATACTACTATTTAACTCCATTTTAATTTTTCAGTTGAATGAATTGAGTTTTAAAGATGCAATTATAAAAAGCAACTGAAAAATTAAAATGAAGGTGAATAATAATGAAAAGAAATTAACAATGATGATTGTTTATAAAACATTGCAATACACCAAACATAAGAATTTATTAAAAAATACCACAGCAAAAAGTCAAAATAGCCAAAATTGGCCAAACCAAAAAGTTTTACAAAGAAGGGCTGATTTGTCACATAAAATAGCTGTTAATTGGATTTAAATTTTTTTTCCAACCCCTCCCCACTAATTCCAAACCCTCCTATTATTCGGTACTCGAGAGTATGCTAAATTGGTCCCTTAGTTTGTGTCCGGCAGCATTCATGCTTGTTTTTTGAAAATTTGGACTGCCAAACAAAAGGTGAGAGAAGTAAGTCATTCATTGAACATCCCTTTTTCCAAATTTGTAATTGATCACCCCCAACACAGCATGCTGCCAAGATGTTGGTCACATGATGGTTTCTATTGAGTGGTTAACCTGACCTGTCTTATTAATTCATCAATATCCCTTTTTCAATAGATCCATGAAAACTTAAAACAGCATTAATCAAAAAGCTTTTCTGAAACTCATACATGATATGTATAGCTAATACTTAGCTAAATAATTGTTTGTAGAATTTGTCCAGAGATATATTTCATGTGCAGAGATGATTTATACCGCATTTTTGCCACATTCATTGCCAGAAGTTGAAAGAACTAATACTCTGGCTGGCTGTGGCCCTCCCATTTGCTAAGTTTTACATATTGGGATGGTCTTGATTTAGAATTGCAAGTATTCAAAATGCTTGAAGGCAATTCTTTTCCTTCATGGACTTTTAAGTTTCATAAATAAAATTCTTGAATGGGAAATCTGAATACAGATTTTGAGAAGTCACGTTGAACTGTAGTCTAAAAAATATTTCTGGGTTTTTATATTTTTATCACAAACTGCAGTAGGCGGTTTGTTTCCATTTTGCATACAAAATCAAATTCAGTTACTTGTCAACTAAGCCCCTTATGGCGATCCACTGTTGAGGCTGTTCTGGGTTGGTCTGTACTTACAACTAAAAAATGAGCCTGTCTCTCTAATCTGTTACAATCCAAACACACACAAACACACACTTTATATTTACATACATATGTAACTACATATATGCACACATATTGGCATCTGAAACACACACCCACACACGCTTTATATATACTAATGCAAATGTTTGTATTAATTAAAATATCTATCAAATAGGACCATCCTAGGTTTCTGGCCAGCTAACAATGATAAAAGACACTAGTATTCTCAGCGGTGGAGGGCTGACAGAAATCATCCCTAGGCTGTTAGATATCTCTTTGGGAAAGAACTTACACACATACACACACACACATGCCTATAGTTACATCGATTAGTGAAAACATGGACATACACTTAAATATTTTAAATGTATAAAAAACACTAATTTTAGAGGACTCCAAATCCTGTGGCCCTATGACTTACATTTCATCTACACTGTAACAAATTTATGTTCCCAAGCATATAAAATTGCAGGCACACACAAATACACACACATACACGTGCATTTTGTTACAATAATAAGGTCATAGGAAGCAGGAACTATTTGCCTGATTTTGTCTTCAGAAATAGAATCTAATTCTCTAATCTAATTTTCTTCTGCTCATGTCAAATCCCTGTGGTCTCTGAAAAGTGGTTTCAGAGATTGTGATCATGGTAGTAGTCCATATAATGATTATAATCATCATGTTCTATTGTTAATGCTTCAGTAAAGCATTTTATTTCATTCTACTTGCACATTCTTATGTGTCACCTGAAGTTAAATGATCTAAAACTACAGCATCTCTCAAAATATACATTTTCTGGAGGAATAAAAGGCATTCATAATGTATCAGGCAGATTAAGAAAAGGCAAAACAAAATCCATATAATCCATTATATTTTAAGAAATGAGTTGGGATAAATAAAACAGGAAAAACCCAAAAGGAAATGATCCAAAGACAACTTAAGTGAAAAACAGTTAAGGAGCAGAATCCCACATGCTAATATCTACAAAGTTTATAATAAGTGCTTGTCTCAGATGTGGCAGTTTAGAAGATTTTTGGGTAATTTGATCATTAGCAATGATACATCTGGTTGCAGAAACACAGAAAATATTTTTGTCTTTTATGGTAATTGATTTTATATACATGTATTCAGTGTTTTAAGGTAGTAGAACTTTCTAGCTCTTTCTTTGATTTCATTTTCTACTCCCACTTCTTTTTCAACTTTTTAAAACAATTTTCTATGTACTTCTTCAAATTTGTTGTTTTAAAATCATTCTGATTCTCCTTCCAGAAATTCTTTTCTTTTTGTGAATTCTTAGCATTCTTACTCTTTCTTTTATTCTATCATTTTTCTTCTTTTTTCTCATTTTTGTCTTTCATCATCTCCTGTATGCTTTAGGGATTTGTTCTCTTCAATAACAGCAATTTCTGCAAACAGTATTTTTTGAGTGTAAAATTACTAGTCTTATTGAGAAAGGCATGAAACTGAAAAATTCCACTCAGGAAATATAACTATTAATACATAAGCATACTCTTATTTCTCAAATGGTTATTTGTCTGCTTAATTTTGGTGAAGTTGTGCAAACAGAACCAGTTATGTATGGCAAACATTGATTCAGATCAGTTTGTAACTCAAAGAATTGCACTTAATCATAAAACAAATATTTTGACTTGGTATTCCTTGTAGTCAAAAAATAAGATAGAAAAACTATAAGCCAAAATGTGTGTTGTTTATTTATAGGATTCAACTCAAGATTATATAGAAAATTAAAAAGGTGCCTTGGAACTGGATTGATACATTAAATCTAGACACATTGACAAAAGTAAAACAAGCCCTTAGCCTTTTCAAGAAATGTAAGGAAAGTGTTTTTTAATAAGGCCTTCAGAGGGGTTTTTAAACATCCTTAAAATAATGGTTGCTTGATGGAATTTGGCTAGAAAATACTAAAACAGCTAAGTCAAAATAAGGTTTTGGTAAATTTACTAGTCTTAACTTATTTACCCATCAAAGAAAGAAAATGAAAATCCTTTATCTCTAATTCCTTCAAAGATACCTTTAAAATAATACAAACTAAATATATAATTTCAAAGCAATTTTGAAGCTTTCATTTTATTTAGTGGAAAAATAGTACATTCAAATTAATTTAGCAAAGATATAAAAGATATAAAATACTTTTTAGATGATTTCATACATTCAACCCAAAAGACACTATAAAAGGACTAAATACACAATATAGATATATAATGAAAAATATTACTTGACCTAGGTAAAAAAACAAACTATCCTAGCAATGATAAGAAATTTATTGTGAGGAATTAATTTTACATTTGTAATTGGCGATATTATGAAAAAAAAGAACAGAGCAGTTTTTACTCAATCTCTAAATTTCAGCCATATTAGAAGTCTACAAAGATAATATTTTTTTCTTCTTAGTAAACTTTTGTTTGTGACACAAAAGTTTACTAAGAAGAAATAAATATTATGAAATATTCCTTGGTTAATAGGTTTAACAACAACAACTCCATCACATTGGTTACCTTATCATTGTCATCATTAATCTCTTTATTAGCCTTATTAGTGCTTATAGACAGGGTAAAAACCCCAACCATCTAAGCATCAAACTTATTTTTTTTAAAAACTGAAATTGGTTCTATAGGTTTTGAGGATCAATTTAAGCCCAGACAACAATTTGAAAAATTACCAGAAGTCACATGATTGATGACGGCATCAAAAGGGCCTAAATTTTCTTTCAAATATTGATATCTTTGGACATATAGGTCACAATTAGATGCAAATTGCTTATCTTGATCGAGCAAAGCCGGACCTATCAAATGACAACATTTTGAGAAATAACCGGAAGTCACATGATTGATGACGTCACTATCTACCAACGAGGCATAGACAATAAGACGCATGTCAGCTTCTTCATGGTTGTGCTTATGAAACTGCCTTTTTTGTTACTGACTATCTCTAGCCGTAACTATGTGTGGATTATGCAGTAAGCTTATACCTTCCGATGTTTTAAAGTACTTGGCAATGAATCATATGAGCTCTACCTTATTTTCTCCGCTATTCTTGCCATTTGCTTCCTTGCAACATATGCTGGTCATACTCCTCTCTTTCTTTTCTTGTGCTAGCCTTTATGCTCTCCTTTTCATATGTATCATTGATGAGCCCTGCCTGGGTTGCCTCTGACACTTTAGGTGGGGTAACAAACTTCTCAGCTGACAGATTTCGCAACGATCTGACCAAATCCTTGGCAGTCTTCTTGTTGTAAAGATACTGATTTTTGTATTTTTTCTTCTTTTCAAGGCCATTGTTCAGCTTCATCCTCTTGATTGGCTCAAAAGATTCTTTGTCATTGCTTTTGTGTCTTTTGCTGACAAAGGTCTTAAACAATGCATTTCCAGTAGCAGAAACATTGAGCATATCTATTTTTTTCCGATTTCTACACCAGTATGAAAACATTTTCATGAGCATGTGTCAAAGGGTTTGGTACTGTAATTATTTCACTGGACCATCATACTTTTTGCATGATCAGCATGATTCTTTCTTCTATCTAGAGTTAGTTCCTAGTATTTGGAGATTGTTTTTAAAATAAGCTGCACCTTAAACATCTTCTGGAGTTTACTGTGAGTATGGATAGTTTGAATCCTGCTGAAGAGTGAGTGCAAAAACTGGCTTTGAAAGGTCCTGTGTTTCCTTTTGTTTCCTTATTAAATCATTCTGTTATTAAATCTCTGCGAATCAATGTGAATTTCCTATCTTCAATACTTCCCCCCAAATCCTTCACTCTCACATAACCTTGCTGTTGTAAAGAACGCAAATAAACATGTTGTTAGCCACAATATTTTGCATAATTTTGGTGGTTGTATGAGAAGATCTGGTTCAGCATATCTCTCTCAGACTGGAGATGTCGTACTATCTTTCCTTCTCTTATAGCTGATATCATTGGAAGCATTGAGGAAACATATAAGCAATAGCCATGCTTGCTTCAGAGCTATCCTCTGCTTTGCTTAGATCTGTTAGTAGACTTTCAAATTCTGATGAATTGATTACTTTCTCCATTGTATTTGAGCTTAGTTCTTTTCTTAGAGCAACGAGCAAAGACAGCGATTCTGTTGCTGTTATTTCCTTGACCTTGTACTAGACAAGGGCATCAAAACAGTCTAAATGGACTCTCATGCATCCATAGTAGTGACGTCCTTCAAAGGCCTGATCTGCTGACCCGAGGCTATCAAATCTGGGTCAATGCACCATTGTTTGTATCCTCTGCAACTATGCCATTTGAATAGCAGTTTTTGTCTGACATACAGTTGGTGAAATCCTCCCATCAGCAAGATTAGGTTTTGGTACAGATCTTTATTCTTCCAGAAGATATGAAGCAGTTTTGAATAAACTGCTTTATGAGAACCAACAGATATGTGTGGAATATCTAGATCTGCAATGATGTCCAGCAAAAAAATCAAGGTATTCTTTACATACCGGATATTCTGATGGTTCTGCAGTTACTGGCAGATGCTCTTGAATGCATTTCACAGTTGTACAGTTGGAAACCATCTTATTGAAAGATGTTCAGGAACTGAGTAAAGGTAATTCTTCGCCATCCAATCCAAAAGGCAAAGACCCTATGGCAGACCATGCAACATCATTTCTGAAACATGCATGTTCTTCACGTGAATTCTCATCATTGCTATAATTTGCCATAGGAGGAGGTCCAACACGTTTCCCAATATAGCACAGTGCTTCCTCTGCCTGCTCAGTGTCTACGCTGTCACAGATATCAAGTTGTTGTTCCGTTTGTTACCCGATTTGAGTAATAGACTCCTTCTCTTCTTTAGTTGGTAGTTGAAACAAAATCTTGATTGTATCGTGGGTGGTGCCTGCACCTGTCATTGTTTCTTGCCTTCCAGCATTGTTGTCTAGAGTACTATGCATACAAACTCCCTTGCAAATGTTTGACAAAAGCAGCTGCCTCGAAGAGACCATTCTTGACATTGCCATGTTTTGCGTTCTTATGTCTTGATAAGAAATGACATGATGGCATTTTTGCAACTTCCTTGCTGTTGGTAGCATAACCATATCCATTCTTCTCACCAAAATCATACATATCATTGTAGTGGCACACAGTCTAGCATTTCCATCAGTTCGTTCGGATTTCTTTCCATGTGACCAAAGAGAACTTACCTGGAATGGTTGAAGAGTTTGGTACAGTTCGTTACCCCACCTAAATATTCAGAGGCAACCCAAGCAGGGCTCATCAATGACACATACAAAAGAGACAGCATAAAGGCTGGTACAAGAAAAGAAAGAGAGAATCAGGAGCAAGAGTCAGGATTGACGGATTCGACCAGCATATGTTGCAAGGAGATAAATGGCAAGATTTTCTGAATAGCGGAGAAAATAAGGAAGAACTCATACAACTCATTGCCAAGTGAAACATCGGAAGGTATAAGCTTACTGGATCATTCACGCATAGTTATAGTTGGAGATATTCAGTAACAAAAAAAGTCAGTTTCATGCTTCGTAAGTGCAAGTTGATAAGTCCTACTTTGCTCTACTAGATATGCAATTTGTATCTGATTGTGACCTATATGTCCTAAGATATGAACATTTTAAAGAAAATTTAGTCCCTTTTGATGACGTCATCAATCATGTGACTTTTAATAATTTTTCGAATTGTTGTCTGGGCTTAAATTGTTCTTCATGTCATATAGAACCAATTCCTGCTTTAAAAATTGGGTTAGTCAGTTGTTTAGATGGTTGAGCTTTGTTACCCTTTCTATTAACAGCATCTGTTTTTCTTATTTTATTTATTACCACCTCCTTCTCAAATCAAATCTGTCCATCCCCTATACACTACCATAGGCGTATGTAAACTCTTTGGTTGGGGGGGTGGGGTGATTTTCCCGCAATATTTACACAGATAAAAACACAAGTACTAATTTCCAATAAAGTATCTTTTTGTGAATCAACAATACACAGCTAGTACAAATTACATAACATGCAACTTAAAAGAAATATCGTTTTCTGCCTTTCTTAGCAGCAAAAATATCTATTACTTGGTCAACATTTTATCCAACAGACATGTTGGCATACTTTCATTCAATATTTAATAATGTCTCAGATATGTCTTCATTCGTCTGAGGTCGCTGAAGGAGTGCTTTGCAGAACACGCTGTAGCAGGAATAGTTGCAATACGCCATAAAGATCGTTATTGTAAAGAGTTTCAACAACACCAGCTGCAGTTGTCTGTGAACCTGATGGATGCGTATGGTCTGTTACAAACTTTGTGTAGATCCTCTTTTCCGTCTTTAGGAGATCCAGACAAACACCATAATGTGATGCAACAAATTGATACTGCTCATCTGAAGCACCAGGATTGAAAATAACAGTATATCTTGGTCATTACCTTCAAATCTTGATTCCATTTCCACAATAACCTTATCCAGACTGCAATAATAGGTGGATATGCGATGGCTGTCTTTAGCAGTTTGATTGTGTGACACTTCCATTGCGGATTCACCAATCAGGGCATGCAATCGACTAGACACCTTTTTTCTCTGTGGAACTCTTGCTTCCTTGAATGAGAATCGTGTGCCTTGGATGATTTCTTTGATAGTTTGGCCTAACTTTTCAGTGCATTTCCAAACGTTTTCTTCATTTCTGCAGTTAACAAGAGTTTCCATGGTTGCTGTAGCTGTTCTTATAGCTGTTATAACATCTACAAACTTTCCCTGGAGGTATTTGCTTAGGCTGTTTGTTTTTGATAATATTATTTTCAGCACAACCAATCCAATTAGGAATTAAAAATCGGATATGGCTTTCAATAATGCACTGTCATCCGTCTTGATCATTTGCCAAATCAAGCAATTTACAATATGAGGTAATTGTTCTATCACAGCTTTTACTGCTTCATATCTACAAGACCACCTTGTTACACTTTGAGATTTAAGTGTCTGTGAGGGTTCTTTGTCGATTATGATGCTTTCAAAGAGTGTGTGCCGTTTGGGACTGGTCTCTAAAAGGTTGTAGAGACTCAGAATAGTTCCTAAAGCATTGCAGAGTGGTTCAGTATCTGTCATTGTCTTGTGGATAGCAAGATTTAAGAGGTTTCCATAGCAATGGATATAGATTGCAAATGGAGAACACTCCTTCATTCTTGTTGCCTCTATGAACACCGCTCATATTTGCTCCGCCATCAACACATTCTCCAATAATTTTGTCAAGTTCCAGCTCCAGCTTCCCGAATAGATTTTTGACTAATTCACAGAGAACTCTTCCTTCAGTAGAAGGCGTTGCATACAAATCCAATGAAAGACTCTCTTCTGGTTTCTCCTTTATATTGCCACTCGCTCAAACCTGCTGTTGTCTGGTGTTTCATCAACGATGATGAAATATCTGAAACACTTTTTTACACATTTTTGGACAATAGGTGAGGCCACTGCATCTGTTCATCCAGCTGACTTTTCCGTTTTTCTCCCAACCAATTCGGCCGCATTTTGTTTTTAAAGGCTAATGCAATTTACATTAATAATAAATTAATTCATGTTTGTTGTTTACTGTTATAAATCTAAGTTTTTACGTTTAGAAATCTTTCTGGGTCAAATATTTAAAAAAAAATAGAACAATATTTTTTAAATAGGGTGGACCACTGACTTTATGACAACAATAACCAGCGAACCACGTGTTTTGTAATTATGAACAATAGAAGCCCAGATATATTTGTATTTGAAATGTTTACAATCAGCAAAAATTTGAAATGTAAAAATTTGCATCAGAAATGTTGGCACACTTTTGTTCTGGGTAAGTGAGAATTCTAACAATCATTGACGAAATCAACTATGGATGCACAAAATAGACAAGAGTTGATTGTAAAATAAAG
>VCCN01000724.1:16323518-16336882 GCA_006491835.1 Architeuthis dux | reverse complement strand
TGATCAATGAATAAGTTATTTCTCTCACCTTTTGTTAGATCAGTAAAAGTCCGAATTTTCAAAAAACAAGCGGGCCCAAACTAGGGATCAATTTAGCATAAACTTACATTGCAAATTGAACCCCCTACTAAAAACCTATTATGGGGGGAATTTTAAAAAACAAAAAAACTTTTTCCTAGATATAATAAGGAGTAAATGTTGAAAATGTCAGCCCTCTAGCTCCATTGGTGCAGCTTGTACATGTGATACATAATAGCCAGCAAGCCAGCCAGCCTGACTTGAAAACTGAAGAAACCTATTTTGACAGTTTTGGTGACAGTTTATGTTGACAGTTTTTTAAAAACAAAGATATGTAAAAGCCATAGAAAAAGAAAAAACATAAGGATGACTGCAATAAATTTAAATTGTTCCTTTCCTTACTTGCAGAAAATCTTTGCTAACATTAATTTTTCTCTCTACTCTCTCTAATGCTCAATCAGACATGCCACTCTCAGCTTTGGTTTGCTTGATCCTCTGTCTGGATCATTGAACTGAAATCTTAGCGTCTCAGTAACTGAGGGGATTTGTTGATTAGATTTTGTAGGCTGATTCATGATGCCAACTCATGTGAAATGCAAAATATGGAATGTGAGTAATTAAGTACAAATAAACAACAATGAAATTGAGATCTTGAATAAAAGAAAAACTTGAAGCAGAGCAAACTAGCATTCCAAGGGTAATTATGAATCACTACCACCCATATATGCTTCTTTTTACCTTGTAAATTAAGTAGTGGTGGTGGTAAAATTAAGTTACCTTGATGAAAATGCTACCAGTATGGTTGAACCAAAAATTCATGATTTACAAACAAAAACACGGCCGAATGAGGCCAACACAAACTAAGGATAAACTTACATTGCAAATTGAACCCCCCACTAAAAACCTATTTAGGGGGGAATTTAAAAAAAACAAAAAAATATTTGTGCAAAGTTTCAAGTTTCTACTATGAACACATGAATTGCCTAAACCCAACAACAGTGTTCAAACCGGGTCTGTTGTGGGTAGCAGTGATTAACAAAGAGAACCCAGTATAATACAAAAGTCCAAAAAACAAAAGCCAGGATGATATTAAATCATTTTTGGTCTCTACTAATCACCTACTATTTGAGATGGGTGCAGTCTCTGTTTATTAGTAGTAAGATATGTATTGGTACTTTGAATCAAAAAGTAAAGAACAGCATTTTTTCTTCTCTTCTATCTCTTCCTTATCTTTTTTGTTTTTTCTTTCTCACATCTTATTATTCTTTGACTTTTGCTTCCTCTTCATCTTTGTACTTTTTTAGTGATCACTGCCCAACAAAATGCAGGAGAAGTAACTTATTCATTGATTCATTCATTTCCTATTTTTAATTGATCACCCCGAATACTGCATGCTGCCAAAAGATGTTGGTCACATGATGGTTTCTATTGAATGACTAACCAGACCTGTCTTAATTAATATTACTTTTACTCATCACTATCATTCTTATCTTTAGTGTAATTATTGTTGAATTTTTATTATTTCTATTCTACTTTATCCTATTTTGAGAGAATTTGCTATAGTGCACTGGTTTTCAAGATATTTCAGTGAATTTGCTCCTCACTTTTCTATGTATATATTTGGGTATATAGGTTGAGGACCCCTTATTTGAAATTCCTGCGATCATAAGTGTGTTGGATTTCAGAATCTTTTTGGATTTGGGAATGTTTGCATATACATAATGAGATATCTATGTCCAGTTTCTCCAATAGCTTGACTTTCTGTGCCATAGATAAACATAAATGCATCTCCTATCACTGTTACTTATAGGGGTATCTGCAGCCTTTTTTCAACAATATCTTTATACAGATGAGGGAATAAGCACAAATTACAGTGTATGTAAGCCTGGTGATGACAATAATTTGTTTTGATTGGGATTTGTTTTGTCTTTCACCGTTTGTGATGTAAATATAGTTTTACATTTCTTAAGAGTTAAAGAAAGATAACCAAGCTTTTCCTGTAAAGTTAAATGCCTTGGAAATTCGTCTTGTCTCTAGTCCTTGAATCATACTACAATGAGATCAGGTGTGGAATTTTCCACTTGTGACATCATGTTGGCTTCAGATTTTGGAACATTTTGGTTTTGGGAGTTTGGGATAAGTGGTAACCTGTATTTAGTTTTGACATTTGTTTGACAATAACATAATGATTTAGTCCCAATCATTTTAAAACATGTCCCTTTATGCTTCTTGCATGGTTTTGGCAATGGTACAGAAAATACTAGTTTCCTTGATAGGGAGAAAATTTAAAATATAATTTTCCCTCAACTTGAATTTTAGTCTGTGTAACATATCAATATTTTTTCTTTCACAATGACAAATCAATAGATATATTGAAAAAGGGATAATTTTATATCTCATTTTCATGGAATTTCTATAATGAGTATTTGCCATTGTATTTATCTCTGTATTAAATAATTTTTAGTTTGTATTGAATAAAGAATCATTTCTCTCCATTGAAATATTTAACCACTTTCAATGCCTAATTTCTAGTTTAGCTCAGTTGAAAAATGATTAGTCAAAATGTCTTGAAACATTGAAAAAATAATCTTTCTTTAATATTACAAAACTTTACCATTGCCAAGCAGGAAAAATTGTTATCTGATATTTTCAAAGCAATAAAATATCTTCAAATATTTGTTCATGGTTTAACAATGAAATACAACATAAAAAGCAAAAAGGAATTAAAGTAAATCACACCTAATTCTAATGTTGTTATTATTATTTGAATTTAAAGAAAATTTTCATTCTTTTTTCAGATAATTTTCCATATTAAAGTTTTGAGTTATCATAAAAGCAGCATCTGATTTTGCGTCGTATGAATTTTGTTCTAAATTTTTCAACAGAAGATTCAATTTTAAAAATGAACTACTTTGAAGTTTCTGATTATATTTCTTGATTATTATTGCAAAAAAAATGATGAGACAATTTCATTTTGCATTAAAAGTTGTTTGCATCTGATTTGGATTAAAACTAAGTATAAGCTTTCAGGATATCAATATAAGTAAATTATAAAGTAGGTTTCATTATAATAAAATATTTTTTTGCTCTCATTTATTAAGAGGCTCTTTTGGCAAAAGTATTGCTCATAAATTATATCTTATCACCCTTGATAAATAAAACTGTTCATTCTTGTTTCGAGTTGTTTGAGTGAAGATATGACTTGCATAGAGAAATGTTCATAATCCCCCATCCATAACCTAGATCTGATCTCCTGCATTTGGTATGTTGATATAAAAGAATGAATAATAGCTTTCATTTTTTCATTCATTTGTTTTTAGCAAAAAAAGTGGATACATCACAGATTTTTACATATGTCAACTTTTGCCATCATATTAGATTATGTGTGTGTATGTATGTGAGTGTATATGTGTATGTGTGTGTGTTCCTGTGTGTGTGAATGATATATGTTGGAATGTATCAAGCATCAGTATGGATAGATAGATATTTATTGCAAGTTTGGTTTTTTTAGATAGAAGAAATATTGGAAAATGTTGGCAAAAATGTACTTTGGAATCCTAATTGGTTTATATTTTTTAAAAATAAAAAATAATCAAATATTGGGTGATTAGTCAAAGGTAAACAAACTTTTAATAATATCTTGCCTTTTAAGAGTAACATAATTCAAAATGACTGAAAATCCATTTTCCAAAACATTGTTAAAAACAAGAGAAAGACAGGGATAGATTAGTTAGAGACGTAATAAAAAAAGTGGAAATCAACCTGACATGATGTCTTTGGAGAGTAATGCCAAACAGAAATCTGACAAAAATGCTGTGGTATTTTTATTTAAAGACATAAAAGAATTACAGCAGAAGCTCATCTCATAGAGAATGCAATCAGAATGCCTGAAGTCAATTGTCTCTAGATCCATTCAGAATTCCATGGTGGAAAGACCAACCCAGATGATTGGAGAATGATAAATGTCTGTACAAAAGAAAGCCTCTGCTCATAGGCTTTCTCAAGCATTTTCATGAATAAAATAACAACGGTTTTGTTTGTTGCTGAAATTATTCTCAATGCCAGAATTCTTTATCTTCCTTCACTGTAACATATTTTTTATTTATTTTACTGGGTGAAATAGAAAAGAGAAGAGAGGAAATAAAAGTTCTGAAACTACATTCAGATCATGCTATTTAGAATATGTACATTTGAGGTTGCATGAAATGCGCACATTCAATTTAAAAAATAAAAATAAATTTGCTAAACTGCCCATTCACATGATATATAAACCAAAAAAGATCAAAAATATCTATTATCATTAAAAATGATACTAGCATTCCAAGGGAAATTATGAATCACCGCCACCTATATATGCTGTGTTGGAGTTGTTTGAATTTTCAAAAAACAAGCGGGCACAAACCAATCACCAATTTAGCATAAGCTTACATTGAAAATTGAACCCCCCACTAGAACCCTATTTTGGAGGAGAATTTTCAAAAAATAAAAAAATCATTTTCTCTACTCATTGAGGGGAGTGCATGTACACAATTTCAAGTTTCTACTATGAATGGTTAGAGCTGGGTGAAGTTCGGATACATAGATAGATAGATACATATATATATATATACATGTGTGAACACTTGAATAACAGACACCTTTGGTAGCAGTGATTAATAAAAGAAAAATAATGCAGAAAAATAGCAAAGAAATAAAAAGCAAAACACATGTAAGTAGTCAAAATCTACGAAAAAAGCTCTAAACAAAAATCAATAAGTATCAGTGTTATATGTAAATGAGTTGTAAAGGTGTGCACATGTAAATGAGTAGCAAGGAGTATAAAAAGCGTATTCTCCCTTGACGTGCTCTTCGCTATTTACATTCTGGTAGTTTACACTATGCTTGTAGCTCAAACGATAAAATATAAAATACTCATCCTGACAGACGCCATGAATCAGACTCGTTGAAATGGCCATCCTGGATACCAATGGCTATACCGCTAATTCCAGAGGATATCAAGCAATGGCTGCATCTTCTTCAGAATCTTTGGCAGACAGATTAGCCTCTCCAGAAAAAAAATACAAGAGGACCCTCTTCCATCATCGGTGACAGAGTTCCTTAGACAGAAGTGCTTTTTTTGCAGAGGCTAGATGCCATAATTGTGAGTAGGAAGGTCACTTTGCCAAAGTCTGTAAATCTAAATTGAATCGAAAGACTTCTGCTGCCTTGCCTTTTGTGGCTGCTATTATGAGAAAGCATCAAAGGGTTAGTAAAGCTACCCTGAAGTGTTGCATAAACGAGAGAAAACTCATCACCTTGAGCCTTGGTTGATTCTGAAAGTAGTCATAGTTTTATTAACTCCAGTATAGCCCAAGCTATGAGACTAGATGTTACGCCAGTGAACACAACCATTGGCATGGCTTCTTCAGACCTTATGTTGAAGACTGTAAGAGACAGCATAGTACATCTCACCATGAATAAACAAAAATACAGAGAGTTTTGAATATCCCTGATGGATAACCTATGTGCTGACATGATCCTAGGGGAGAGATTTTCAAGGATTATACAAAAAGATAGAGATTCAGCATTATGGGTACTGGCCTCCCCAAAGACTGACTAGTATAACGATCATGTCCCCCACCCCCACCCCCCTATTTGAGAACTTGTCACTCGACTGCAGACAATAGCTATGAAATCTAGAAGGTACTCAAAGGAAGAAGAAGAATTTATAAAGAAAGAAGTAAAAAGCCTGCTGGAATCAGACATCATCCAAACTAGCAGGTTTCTGTGGAGAGCGCAAGTGCTGGTAACTAAAGACGAAAAATGAAAGAGATTAATCATGGATTACTCACTGACTATAAACCGTTTTACCTCCAGAGATGCTTACCCTTTACCAAAGATTTCAACGATGCTCTCAGAGATAGCTAAGTACAAGCTATACTCAAAACTAGACCTAAAAAGTGCATATCACCAAGTTCCCCTCTGGGAAGCTGACCGCCCTTACACTGATTTCGAAGCCAATTGCAAACTCTACCAATTCAAGTGAATCCCCTTTGGAATCACAAATGGAGTGGCAGGATTCCAGAGAATCTTAGATGAAATAATCAAAGTAGAAGGTCTAGAAGAAGTGTTCGCATACATAGATGACATGACAGTGTGTGGTACTGATGAGAAGTAACATGACTTTAACTGTGGCTAGATTCAACAAAGTTGTTGTCAAGTATGGGCTTACCTTCAACAAGAAAGAATGTGTTCGCTGGGTAACTAAAATCAAACTTATAGGCTATGAAGTGAGTGAGGGTACCATTCGACCTGACCCTGAAAGGTTGTGCCCTCTCTAAGAACTCCCTCCGCTGAATAATCTCAAAGCTCAAGAGAGGATCTTGGTAATGTTCGCTTATAGCAGCCAATGGATCTTCAACTACTTGATAAAGATTTATGTGCTGAACACTAACACAGTATTCCCCTTACCGATTGAAGTAAAGGATTCCATGAAATCTGCTGTATTCAACGGAAGAAGTGAAGAAAATGACAGAAAGGTGTAATGTGTATGCCATAGAAAAGCCCAGAATCGTGAGAGGACGAAGTAATCTTATTAAAGCAACTCATCTCTTTGACAGACTGAACATAGATTTCAAGGGACCACTTACTTCTAATCAAGGAGGAAACAAGTACTTTCTGATCGTTATTGATGAGTATAGTCACTTCCTTTTTGCGTTCCCATGTAGGGACATGCACTCTCCCACTGTTATGGCTTGCCAAAGTCAATTATTCTCGTTATTTGGTATACCGAATTACATGCACTCAGACAGGGGACCTACCTTCATGTCAGATGAACTGAGAAAGTTCTTCCACTAGTAGGACCACACCTTATAACCCTCAAGGAAATGGCCAAGTGGAGAGGCTAAATGGAACTCTGTCGAGAACGATCAACTTTGTGCTAAGATCAAGAGGCCTACTTATACATCATTGGGAAGCAGTGCTGTCGGACACTCTCCATTCAATTCACTCCTTGTTATGTACAGTTACTAACTGCACGCCTCATGAGCGGATGTTCTTCTACCAGAGGATGTCCACACCTGGAAGGTCTATTGCTTACGATATCCAGGCATTGTTTCCTTATGTCACCTGGCTCCTACTGGAGAAGAGATGCTGGAGGTGACTACACTCGGACCCAAAACTTTGTATGAACTGGAAAATGTAAAATCAGTAACTGGTGGCTCAGAACTCAGTCTGGAAGAAAATCTTCTGATGAAGCCAAAAGATAAATTAGTGAAAGGGATTGAAGCTGTATCTACAAATGACTCCCCTGTCACTTCTGAAATATCTCCCCATCTCCCCATGCTCTGTGGTGGTTTAAGCGCACCATTAAACCAATAAAATGGCTTGACCTCTGAAAATAAAAGAGCTAGGACTGATGTAAATGAGTAGTGAGGAGTATAAAAAGAGTTGACACGCTCTTTGCTATTTACATTCTGAAAGTTCACACTACACTTGTAGTTCGAAGTTTAAATTACTATATGCTAGTCTCTTTTCATACTATATGCTAGTTAAATTACTATATGCTCGTCTTCTTAAGTGTGAAGACCGTTTTATGTTTATTAAGATTCTGGACTTTACAATCAGTGCCGAAAATAATATAAAAATATATATAATATACATAAAATATCCACAAAGCCCTAAAAAAGTATAGCAAGAAACAATCCAAATCTGTAAACAACAACAGAAAATGAAAATCATAAAATATAGCAAGAAATATTATACAAAAAAGTAAAAATCATGCAACAAATTGAATTATATTTATTGCTTATAAGATAAAATCTACAAAAAGATGATGCAAGGTTGTCCAGCCATGTGCTGTAATTGCTTGTCTGGTCTTTAGGCTGCTGCAAGGCTTTGCATTGTCATCTTGAAAAAGCACATCACTCATCTTCAAATGTAGTGTCAGAATTGATAGTGGTGCCATTAGGCATACACTCTAACAGTATGACTCCCTTCTAGTTCCAAAACACAGTGGCCATCACTTTCTTCTTTCACTTTCAGTTTCTCCTTGGATTGCAATTGACTCTACTGACCCATCTCCTTACTGTGCTTGCATCAAGTGCAGCCTTTCCATAAACATTCACTAACCTCCTGTGAATGTTTGCAGCACTTTCTCATTCCCAAAACAGATATTCTATGACAGCTCTTTGCTTTCTACAGAAGGGTAGGCACTAAGGGTAGGAAAAGAAAAGGTAACTCCACAAATCTTTCCCCTGGCTTCTAGACACTTTATGCTTTATAGCTAAACAAAAACTAGGAATTCTGACTAATACTTTTAAAATTAAATTAGAACAGGCATTACTTTTTGACCGACCCTTGTATATAAAATTGTTTGAGTTTAAATTCAGGCAACCTAAAAGTAAAGTTTTTACAGCAAAATAAAATAATAATGTAAAATAAAATAATAATGGCCATTGCAATTGAACAAAATTTAATTTTCCGTTTACTTTTTGTTCTTGGTTGGTTTTCTATTGTTCACAGCTAGCAGCAATAATCCCTGAATGATGGAATAAAAGTAGGTTTTCTGTGTTTCTCTTTGAAACTGCCTAATTGGTCGCTCAAATAAAAGGGCAAAACTGAAAAGATTAAGAAAAGAATAAAGCTGATGCTCAAGAATGATAATAATGGGAAAATAAACTGGAACAAGCCTGGCTACTCCAGAGTTAAACTCTGCTCCTACTTCTACTTCCTTGTGCAATACTACTATAAATTTTAGCAGTATGTAACAGTTGTCAGTTTAGTACAGGTAGTAACACACCAGGCTAACAATCACTATGTCATGAGTTCAAATCACGTTAGGGGAATGTAGATTTTACATATTGGTTTACTCCCTATTTTTGGTGAGTATTGTTCTTGTTCTTGTCATATAGGAAAGTAACGTCAATTCTGACTTGGTCCTGGAGCTTAACAATAATAATTATTATATATGGAAGTTCTTGTGTGCTTAGTTTAGAAGTATTGACTGCTGAAAATTCTGACGCTCTCACTTATAAAATATATTTTGAAAGAACACCAAGCTCAAGAGAACTTCTCACTAATGTCAAAAATATACTTGTAGCATCTTTACACTTAAAAAGAACATGCAATTTTCAAAGATAAGATTGTTAATCCCCAAAAACATAATTGTTTCTTTAAAAGAAAATTCAACCATCTATAAAATCTCTGGTTTTGCATATTCTTGCTCTATAAAACGAGAAGATAATAGTAATCAGACATGCAGTGCTGTAAAAAAAAAGCTGAAATAAAGGAACAAGATGAAAGCTCTGGAATCTAAAAAGTAAACACCGGTTCAAAATAATATCCAGAAGAAAAGTACTTCATATGCATAAATATCTTATATGGTTTTAATGGCAAACACCAGAAGAAGACCAGATAAAATCATAATTAACATGAGTGCACAAGGAATGTTTTACATAATTCTTCATTGTAAGACTATGGACTCCAAAGAAAATAAAAACAATGTATTACATTGGCATAGACAATGTTAATAAGCAGGAGCCAAATTTTCTTCCTCTGCCAGAAAAAAGGCAAAGGTATTCACATCATTGACTTCTTGGTAGATACCCACCCAACACTTATAAACAGTTTGGTTTATTACTATTGAAACTAATACTGTTGATGAAAAGTGGTTTCTGTATGATAATCAGAAACATGACTTTCTTTGAGTCGACAAATTCAATCCTCCTTCAACCTTCCAAAAAACAAATATTCACCCCCAAAATCCTCCTGACTATTTCACCTCTTGCAACAATAGGACTTTGCCATGATGATCTGATCATCATGGCAAAGTCCTATTGTTGTAATTTGGCCAGTAGTGGAAGAAAGGGGCCTATCCTTCTGTAGGATAATGCAATACCTTATAATTCACAAACCACCTGACAAAAACTGTTGCAGTTAGGCGTTTATGTCCTGCTCCATTTGCTCCAGACATGTGCCCTACCGATTGCCACTTTTTCTGGGCCTTAGATGCATATATGAGCCAGCAGGTTTCAGAGAGAGGACTAGAGTGAAAGATATTATACAACTAATTAAGCAGCAAAAGTGGAGATGGGCTAGCCACCTAGCAAGAAGACATGACAATAGATGGGGGAAAAGGGGAAAAATGCCCATGGGACAGTAAACGAAGTAGAAAAAGACCAGATACATGATGGAGGGACGAGATAGAAAAGTTTGCCAGTAAGACTTGGCAGAGGTTAGCACAAGATAGGTCGTCATGGAGGGAGATGGGAAAGGCCTTTGTCCAGCAGTGGACTTACAATGGCTGATGATGATGATGATGATGATGGAGGTTTACACCAATGTGGACCAGGTCAAAAATGTCTTTCAGCAGTTTTTATTGTGATGGAATAAATTAACTGTAAGATTGTTGAGAACATTGTGTTGATTCTAATGTGGCTTACTTTGACTAATAAAGTTGTGTTTTAGCCAAGTTATGACATTTTAAAATTTTCGGTTCAAAACGGCCATTTATTTTCTGATATAGAAACAGAAAATGATATTGAATACAGACAAAATGTGTCAATTATAATTTTCTAAGGTATGCGTTTATTAGAAGCCATAATTCTAATGACAGATTTTATAACTATTTAGTGTTGGAATGAGAGACATTATTTCTTGAATGAATGGTTTCAATTGAAATTAGCCAACAATAATAAGAACCAGAGGTTCATGCTGTCCAAATGTATTTGTAATGACATTTTTAGGTGTGACATCAATCAAATGTCTTGTAAAAACAGCACACATTGTTTCATATAGAGCCAGACTGGCACTGGTCATTCTGAAGTGTATTTGAAGAATACAATACAAGTTTTAGCAATATTTAGACAATCTACTGTAGACAAGTTACAAAAAAGGAAGATTTACATAAAAAGAAAGAAGGAAAGCACAATCAGAGAGACTGATTGGCATGATGAGTACTTTCTGATGACTGTAAAATGATATGTGTCTACACCAGTGGTGGTGCCAGGCCAAGGACAAACATGGGTATTGCCCGGGCTCCTAGCAGCCTTGCCAATGTCTGGCCCAGGCTAGCACAATTTAATCTTAATAGATAACATGCTGAAAACCTGAATCTTAAAGCATTGTCCTTCATTTCGCAGCAAAACACTGAAACAGGGGGATTGCCATTATGAAATTTGTGTTACTGCAACTCATAATAGATGTTGCCATCTTTCGTGTCTCATTCTTTTTATTTATTGTAACTTTGCAATTACATTGAGAAGTGATTTATTATATGTGGCTATGAGGAGGAAATGACCTGTTTGATATGCGGCAGGCAAAAGCCGAGTAAAACGGGTCGCCAACATATATGGACGAAGAGGAATATAGGTGATCTGTATGTTGAGCGCCAGCAACCTGGACGTGGCAAGTTGCTGGCTATAACAGGTCCCAGCCACAAGGGCTCAGCAGTTTACTTTTGACTTGCTACTTGAAGCAATGCTTGAATCAAGGTTTGGGACTTATATAGCGAATGATGTCATAGCAGCTCAGAGTTTGCGATAGCTTACCTCAAGTTGATTCCCGACTTTGATGGCTTGGCAGCCGGTCGGTCTGTGGTGGAATGGTTGAAGAAGGCGGCACTTCTATGCGACCTATGTGAGGTGAAGAAGGTCGAGTACGTACTTCCGCTGCGCCTGACCGGTTGGTCATTTGCTGTCTACCAACAGCTGAGCTCAGACGATAAAGGTGACGTCGGATGAATATGGGATGCCCTCATGACAGCTTTTGCAACAGACTCGTTCATGGCTTATGAACAGTTTGTGGACTGTTGCCTGCATCTCAACGAAACTGTGGACATATACCTCACAGAAGTGCGGAAGTTTGGAGTGATGTTGGATCGCTGCCTGATGTGTGCATTCGTCACCGGGTTGCTGGCCCATTTGAAACAGCTTCTTCGCGCCTCATCGCGAATAGACAAGATGATCTTGAACCAGTTGCTGGCCAGGGCCCAGGCCATAATGAAAGATGGGACGGCGCCTGGAGAACTGATCGCGACAGCCGTTCAACCAGTCAAGGTCTATGGCCTCTGTCGACACTCGAGCAGGTCATTTCATCGGGCAAGTCAAGATGAAATGACCTGCTTGAGGTGCGGCAGGCAAAAGCTGAGTGAAATGGGTCGCCGACATATATGGACAAAGTGGAATATGGGTGACCCGTATGTTGAGCTCAAGCAACCAGGATGTGGCAAGTTGCTGGCTATAACAGGCCCGGGCGGCAAGGACTTAGCAGTTCGTTCTTGATTTGCTACTTGTGGCCATGCTCGAATCGTGTTTGGGACTTATACTGTAATGAGTTTGTGATAGCTTACCAGTGATAAGCTAGGAAGTGTCCCTTGAAAAAATCATTTTGGTGCTGCAACATTGACGTGCCGTTTGACTCATTGCATCAAAACTGTGTCAGTGTTTTTCCCCTCCCCATTTCTACCACATATAAAACTCATATTATTACTTATAAAAAAACTTTGCCCTTCCTCATGGTTTTCTGGCCAAACCTTGTCCAGGCTGGTACAAAATGCTGGCACCACCACTGGTCTACACAAACATTCTTGATAAACTGCATGTGGAAGAGAGACTGACAGAAAAAGTATGCAGATTATATAAACTGAATTAAAATGCAGGAAAGTCTTTATGCCTTTAGGGACTAATACAGATTATAGCCAAACCTGATTAGAAATGAAAGTCTGTTTTTCTGTTCCCTGTGGAAGGACATGACTAGAATTGTTATGTCTTTCAGGTTTACTAGAAATGCAAAGAAAGGAAAATGGGGGAATGTTCCTGACTCGAGGGAATGTTTGGCAGATTTTTGCTCAATTAGATGATCATTTTGATATGAATAAAAAGTCAAGACTATGGCCAATTATCAAAACACTCTATGAAAGTGGTTCAAAAAGAAATAATGAATGTCTCATAAGCTTTAGATGTAGAAGAGAGTTCTATTTGCAGGTACATTGTAGAATTTGGATAGTAAAATGTTTGATATCTATCTATAGGCAGGATTTACCTAATAGGCTGTAAAATTCATTCCATCAATTAGGATCCTGATGTAGTTTATTACTCATTATTTAGGTCTTCCATCTACTATTAAAGTTAAAAGCAGAAGGTAAGATTTACAGAAAAAGTGGCAAAATGCATAAGAGTGGATATAACAACCACTGAATTTAGCAAGTAATTATAGAAAGTGTGGATTGCCTGTGGACACTAGCTTACCGACGGTGGGGGGTGGCGCAGGATCCCATGAATAGGGTACCAAATTGTTCCTTACGATGTCCCCTTTTAGAAAAAAGATGTTTCCAAGAAAAAAGTTGGGCAGAACTACCTCATTTGCAT
>VCCN01000724.1:16292542-16323418 GCA_006491835.1 Architeuthis dux | reverse complement strand
TCCAGCAGTGGACCTATAACGGCTGATGATGATGATGAAATGGGTGGTAATATTTAAGAGAAATGCAAGATCACAAATCCAGTTATTATACTTCACTTCAGGGACAAATTTACCTTTTTTATTTCCAAGAAGATGCATGCTTCTTCTCTGAGGCTATACAAATGTTGAAGCATCTTCCCAACGAATTGCACAATAGTATACCAGATGGTCATACTCAGATTCAAGTTCTTCTAAAAATTCTTTTAACTGGCGATGGTTAAGTGACTCGGTAGAACACACAGCAGTCTTCAACTCAATATGAGGATTACATACAAATCCTCCAAAACATATACGAAAATGGCACTACAATAATTAGATAACAAGATAAAGATAGCAAAAGAAGTAAGACTGTTCATCTTTAAGCCTACTTTTTTACTTTTAGAGGATACAATATCACCTAAACTTTTTACAGCAACCTTTGAAAGCATTTTTCGGAAAACTGACTGAGAGGGAATGGGAATAAACATAGATGGAGAATACTTGAGATGTTTCCATGACATCAGAAGCATCGTAAGAATTACAAAATATGCTGACAGATCTAAATAGAGAAAGTAAAAAAGTAGGCTTAAAGAAAGTAATGTTCAACGATAAAGTCCCCAAAAAGATCATGAAGATAGAGGGAGAGGCTCTAGAAGAGGTTGATGAATACATCCACCTAGGATAGGTAATAAAGTTAGATAAAGAGCATGACAGTGAAATAAAACGATGCATAATGATAGGTTGGAAAGCATTCAATATGAATAGAGACATTTTGAAATGCACATTGTGCCTAAAGTGTAAAGTATACAATGGTTGCATAATACCAGCCATGATTTACAGGAACATGGAAAATAACAAAACGAACTGAAAACCAACAGTTTCTATTGAGTGACTAACCAGACCTGTTCCTTATTTTATTTAGAAAGAAAAAGTGGAGAAAAGGAATTTTGGTAGTTTACTGTAAGGGTAGGAAGAGAGAGGGGGAGAAAGGGAGTTAGGTAGTTTACTGGATAAATAGAGACATTTTGAAGAGCACCTTGACAATGTGCTTAAAGTGCAAAGTATACCACGGCTGCATAATACCAACCATGACCTAGGGATGCGAAACATGGAAATTAACAAAACAAGCAGAAAACCAACTTAGAATAGCACAGAGAGCCATGGAAAGGGCAATGCTAGGGAGAACTCTAGGGTGAACATATAGAAAAAGATCAATATGGATCAGGAGGAAGACTAGAGTGAAGGATATTATACAAATAATTAAGCAGCAAAAATGGGGATGGACTGGTCACCTAGCATGAAGATATCACAATAGATGAGGCAAAAGACTAACGGATTGGTGCCTATGTGACAGTAAATGCAGTAGGAAAAGAACAAATACAAGATGGAGGGATGAGATAGAAATGTTTGCTGGTAAGATGTCGCAGAAGATAGCGCAAATTAGGTTGTCATGGAAGGAGATAGGAAAGGCATCCAGCAATGGACTTATAATGGTTGATGATGATGATACATATATATATATATGTATATGATAAAACGAAACACAATGTGGAGAATCAAAATTATTTTTTATTTCCTGACATTTTTCAACCATGAAAAATGACTTTCATCTAGGACTACAAATCACATCCAAAACCTCCAAGACCATAAGAGACCAAATTAAAAAACCACAAAACAGCACAACAACCCCTGACGCAGGCATATATAAAATACCATGCAGTAACTGTCCCAAGGTATATATTCGAGAAATGCATATATAAACATGGACGTGCACTGATATTAGACAACCTAAATAATGCTCTTGTAATCCACCGAAACAAAACAAACCACAATTTCAATTTAAAACAAGCCAATTGTCAAACACATTCATGACAAGATGACACACAAACTTATCGAAGCAGTGATCATTGCAACACAATTATGCAACATCTACAACATATCACAATAACTTTCTAAACACATATCTAAACATAAAAAATCAACACAAAAAACAATTCTCCATACAAGCGGGATAACACAGTCTCACCAAAATCTCACACATACACAAACCATGCCCATAGATCCACACACAGACACAAAACACGCACCAAAATGTATACACACACATTCCCAAGAACACATATGCACATGCACAAATCTGATCAGAGATGATATACACACACATACCAGAGCTCGAAACAGAAATTTCCTCCCTCGCCCCTTTTTCCCCTATCACAACACAAACTAAAAAACATTACTATTTTCACATATACTTATAAAGCAACACATACCCCAATCCAAGGAATTCCTCCTTTCTCCAAACACAAGACAAAAAAGGCATACCACAGCACACATACCCACACAAAGAATAACCCCACAAGCACACATGATTCTCGCACACACACACACACACACACCAGAGTTCAGCCAGAAACTACTCTTCCACTTTCCCATACCACTTCCGATAAGATCTGCCTGCTTCATTTAAAACAACCACCACCTGTTCTCCACCTCTGATGAAAGCTGTTTTTCATGGTTGAAACATGTCAGGAAATAAATAATTATTTCTAATAATTTCAAGTATCCACATTGTCTTTCCTTTTATCCTAATGTCAGATAGTCTCTATCATATTGTAAACATTGACCAAAATTGAATTTTTTTTATCAGATTTAAACAAATATACCTTTTCCCTCAACTCTGATGATAAATACTGCAGACACTACAGCTTGATTGTTGGTAATCATTAATAAAATTTGAAAAAATAGATTTTGAGCTGCCCTGTTAGTTTTGAAAGTAAATGAACAGGTCTCGTTAGTCATTCAATAGAAACTGTTATGTGAACAACGTCTTTTGGCAGCATGCCATATTGGGGGATGATCAATTAAAAAATTGATAAAAGAGTTGATCAATGAATGAGTTACTTATATCACCTTTTGTTGGATCACTAAAAAGTCTGAATTTTTAAAAAAAACAAGCATGAATGCTACTGGACACAAACTATGTGACCAATTTACACTTTGATGTCTTTTCATTGGCTCAAAATTAAATCAGCCATCTTTATAGCTACATGACCTTTCAAAGAAGCAACTATTTTAGCACAAGAGTCATCAACGATTCCTATGGATATGATTTATATATTTAGACAAGCAATCTAACAGCAGCAAAGAAATAGCAATAATTATTCAGTCAAATATTTTTTTAAAATGTTATGCATTGGATATATGTCTACTAAAGTCAATGCATTCAAATAACTTGAACTTATCAAACGATTATGGCCAATTTATTGTTTTTTGCTAATTATCAGGAATTATTCTTAAAGTCATAACATTTTTTAGTCTGACATTTTTCCATCAGTTTTTGTTAATCCATCATTTCATTATTAATATTTTGGTGTCTCCAACCAGCAAAGATTATGATGGTACATCAATTTTGATTTTAGCTTTGCATAATAATTTGGCATTTTTATGGCATCATTATATTCATGGCATCATTATATTCATGGTCATCATTATATTCATGGTCATCAAAACATGGAAAAAAATGTTAGTGGAAAGAAATCAAATGGAGATATTATAACAAACAATAAACATTTGCGGTGAAAAAATTGGGATATTGTTAGCCCAGGGAATGTTACCACTAGTGTATTGCCATGCAACATTTCCTCCAGGTTTTTTCTCTCCATTGTCACAAATGCAATGATTTGCTGCAGACACTAGAGTAAATTGGTAACGTAAAAGCCTTTCTTAGGCATCCATTTGTTTAAACATTTCTATATTATAATTAATGAGATAGATCTTGTTTTTAATGTGCCTTGAGTTTGTAGGAAAAATTGAGCAGAATTTGTCCAGTAAAGCAAATTGCAAAACTTCATAAAGTATAACATTGTTTCTGTTATCAACTTTATGTTGACTCTTGCTGATATTTTCTTATAGAAAGATTATTTTATTTTTGCTGTGAGAAACTTTCATTTCTTTCTTGTAGGGTGGACTATTTTTAATATACAAGCCTCATTATATAGCAGGTTTTCTAGTTTTTGATGTTGCATTCTTTTTTCTTTACCTTGTAAATTTCTGCTATATGATAATTTATTAATTAAATTTGTTTATGTCCATCTTAATTCAATGATTTTTAATAATACTACATTTACATCCCATAACATTGAGAAAGTGTGTGTCTAGTGTTCCTGCCTATATGAATTATATTTTTCTTATTCTGTTCTCTTTAGCTATTCCACTAATACTTACTCAATATCATAGCTAACAAACTAGCTTTCAGCAGTTGCCTCTCACAGCATAGTGCATTTCAGGGCAGATATACAATAGTCTCATCATTGTATCAGACTTCTTCAGACATGCCTAAGCAGCAAGTTTGGAAGGTGCATTGCCACATTTGATATTCAAAACAAGGCCAGATTTAAGAAATGAATTTCTGACATTTACCCCATCCTTTAGATATCTTGATCTGTACTTGTATATCTGTACTTCCTTGGCAATAGTACAGGTATGCACTTTAAAATCTGTAATACATGAAGTAAATATCTATTTATTCTTTCATCTGTTTCATTCTTCCCAATCTATCTATCCTAGATGAGACTGTTAAACAAGGTGTCTTTTTACTTCATTGTACCATGAAAGCATTTAAATCCATTGAGGTTTTTGGTGAATTCAATTTCCATAGCAACAATATTGATAGGCCTGAAGTCTAAGGATTTTATTCCTTTTTGCAGCCTAAAGAAATTCGGAGAATAATTGATTTATTATTACTTTTATTTTCTAAGATATAATTATATCTATTGGCACCACTCAAGAATTCATTCAGCATGGTTCCTAGTAAGTTACTTACTAGCATCACCTTTTTAACTATAGAAAAAAGGAAAGCCTCAAGGACCCTTTTCCCCATTAAATTTGGACCACCAAACTAGTTTTTATAGTTTTCACTTTACTAAATAAAGGACCCCTGTAGATTCTCTTTAAGGGCTGCATATATTCAAAGGTAATATTATTTTGAAGCATAAGGTTTATTGTACCTTGCTAATGGAATAATTGTGTTTAATTGATCACCCTCAACATGGCATGCTGCCAAAAGACATTGATTATGGTCAAGGGGTGATCGATGAATAAGTTACTTCTCTCACCTTTTGTTGGGTAGTGATCACTAAAAAAGTCTGAATTTTCAAAAAACAAACATGAATGCTGCATAACACAAGCTGGGGATCAATTTAGCATGAACTTACATTGCAAATTCAACCCCAACAAAAACTTTATCTAGGGGGGGACTTTTCAAAAACAAAACAAAACCGTTTTTTGTAGACATAATAAGGAGTAGATGTTTAAATTTTCAGCCCTCTAGCTCCATCGGTGCAGCATGTACACATCATACCTACATAGCCAGCCAGCCAGCCAGCTAGCCAGCCAGCCAGCTAGCCAATCAGCCAGCCAGCTGAACCAACTTGAAAACTGAAGAAACCTATGTTGACAGTTTTGGTGACAGTTTTTCTAATATTATGGATATCTATAGAAGTGATGGATTTCTATTGCAAAACACAATTGGAAAAGCAATGAGAGGAATTAGTTCCCTGTCTATTCCTTCATCTTAAAGTGGCAAGCTAAAGTAATGATTCACCCATTGGTCACCTTAAATTTCAATGCTTTCAATAAGGGAGACAAAGAGATCTGTCAACTCTCTAATTCCAGTTTCTGGCTGGTAGGCAGAAACAAGTAAAAAGAATAGAAAAATAGGCAAATAATAAAAAGGCTTTTCTTTTCATTTTTCTCTACATTGAGTGCCAGTCAGGCTGGAAAACATTGGTGACTTGAAAGAAGTGAAGCTAACCATGGCCTGTTTTCTTGTCTGTTGACTTGTTCAAATCTGGTTAAGCATTCTCTAAAAGTGTGATGAAGTTAGATCTCTTAAGTTTCCTTCATGATATTCTTTCTCAATGTGCTTAACTTATAATCTTTCATATTTCTGAAATGTCATTGGCATGGACCTCAAAACATTTTCATGGTATGGATGATTCTATTAGGAATGTTTCCCAGTTGCTGTTATAAGTTAGGTGTTAAGTAGGCCTTTCTAGTTATTTTTATCAGCCTAGATTGATTAGCAGACTCTATTTGAATGTTAACTTTCTATAATCCAAATAGTTGATTGGTCAGTTTTATGATTTTTCCAGTGTTGGTGCTGTCTTTTATAAACTTTGTTTGTGGCTATTCACAAGGAGTTTCTGGTTTAAATCTATGTTTTAATTCAAACTTCTTCTTCATTGTGGAATCATGCTGTTTCTTGGTCAGTGCCACTAAAAATGCTAAAAGTCCTTATATTATGGTTATATCTCAGCAATGTCCTAACACCTTTTATTAGTAAGTAGGAATGCCCCTTTAATTAAAATCTACATATATACATCTGTATGTATGTAGATTTTGTCTTTATGTGTACTTTTATGTGTGTCTGTACATATAAAACTTCAATGTCTTCAGTAAAACTTCACTTTTCTTTCAATATATGTATCTGTTTCTTATATATGTACACATATACACATATATGTGTGTGTGTGTGCATATGCAAATTAATGTACAAGTACATGTATATTAATACCTATATAATTGTACTGATTGCTTGTGCAAAGAAAACAAGATTATGTAGCGTAAGTCTTTTGAGGAATGGAATATTATTCCCTTGAAACATGGGATTTATAATTTGACCCACAGCCACTACAGCCTAAAATTTGTCTCTTTAAAAGGTCTGTGTATGTGCACATCAGTATAATATATTGGTATCTGTACAGGGCCAGTGCAAGGGTGTCATGCGCCCCTAGGCAAGATTTTTAATTTAAACGGGTCACAAGTGATAAAAGTTTGAGAATCCCCATTCTGTACCATCCATCCACCTATCCATCATCCTTTTTACTTATTCACACCCATTGATCTGTCTATTCATTCATCTATAATATTTATCTGCGTGCTGTATATCAGTACAATGTTTTAATAGTAATACAGTGAAAGAACACGGCAACAAACAATAGACATAATCACACAAAAACAAACTTTTTAGCATATATTATATGGATATATTGGATAACAGTATGTTGTTCATTTCAGTTAAGAACTATATTAACAAAGATTCATATTAGTGGGGCAGCTAACTGCAAATTTTGGCCGAATTGTTCACTTTATGAAACAAGCACAATTTTTGCACAGGGACTCATAAAGGGTTAGTTGATGTAAAAATAATGTTAACCACTTGAAAATCAACCTGTGGAGCCGCCTGATATCTTGGAAACTATTGAAGATAGAAACATGCAGTTTTCACCATTCAATAACATTCATATAGATCTTTTTTTTAAATGACCTGACCTGGCCCAATCCGGACTGGCCTGGCCCACTAGTCACGCTTTTTGAAGTTTAATAAATATGGGGTTTTCACCAATCAATAGCCCATTATTTAAGATTGGCCAGGGAAAAAGGTAATCAATACTTAGAGGTCATGTAGTAAATTCTAAAACAGAGCTTCTCAAAGTACCGATTGCAACCCTTCAGTTTGGCCAAAGATACAAAAAATAGTCAGTGCTACCATAGGATAGGTAGCACTGACTATTTTTTGTATCTGGGGTCAAGTTACCCATGTACACAATTTTGCAGCTGGTAGTGTGCCGCCATCTCCCTTAGGTTTGAAAATGCCTAAATTGACCTGACTCTGAATTGACCGTTAGAAATTAAGATGGGTCAGCGCCATCTATCCTATTCATACTGTAGTCAACTTACCTATGTACACAGATTTCGAGCCCATAGGATGCAGCCATCTTTGTTAGATTTGAAAATGGCAAAATTTACCTGACCCCCGCAAAAATTTACCTGACCTTAAATTGACCATTAGAGGCCACCAGAGCTAAGCACCTATCACATGTTCATCCTGGGGTCAAGTTACCCATGTACATACATTTGCAACTTTTAGGCTGTTAGATTTGAAAATGTCAAGATTGACCTGACAATAATTTGACCATTTAGATCACTAGAGGTCATCTCCACCTATTCTATATTCATCCTGGGGTCAATATACACAAATTTTCAGCATGTAGGGTGCAATCATTTAGGAGTCTATAAAAATATAGTTAGAAACAAACAAACATTCTTTATCTTTATAGTATTATATGCAGCAAGTGTGGTGGTTTTTAGTAGTTGAGGAATCGTGCTGATTTTTCTGAAGCAAGTTTGGTAATCCTTGCTTATATGAATGCAAAATATGATAGCAACACACAGCATATAAATAACGTTATTTTACATCCGTATAAGCCAGGATTATCTCATTTTAGGGTATCTCAGGAATGGATAAAGATTTTCTGAATACATCTTCACTGAATAGTACGGCAGACAAAGGGCCTTTTTTGTTGGCCGAATATATTGTCTATATACCTAACTTCATAAAACCACCTGCTGACCAGCTGCCAGCCTTGAGCAATATTCAGTACAGGGGTATATGTGAACATACCTATCGATTACAAAAATATGATGAGCTAATCTCCTATTAGGCAATATTGACCAAAAATCAGGATACTATATAAAATGTAGAAGTATCTTAAGCCATTAGTGAACTAAGTTAATAGATATATGTATTTTGTGTTTTTTTAGAGAAACACACTATGTTGAAGGTACATAGTGCTCAATATTTTAGTGATTAAATTAATAAAACAATAAAACAGAGCATATCAAAATTATATATATGTTATGGGATTCGCTACAGATTGACAGTCTGTTTCCTTGCCACATGTAATTCATCAGGCAAATTGTTTAAAATCAGATCATTTTATGAAGATATTATTTTTTGCACGCATCACCACCATACTTAGCTCCTCCCACTTCTATTTTATTTTTATTCTTGAGCTCTGAATGTAGGTCAGACTGTCTGCATGTAATGAATATAGGTCAGACAGTCTGTGTCTAATGAATGTAGGTCAAGTTGTCTACAATGGGTTTAAGTTTATATCTATACTGGAAGTAAAAACTTAACCCATGTCTTAAATTCAGATAACACAACTTCCAGTTTAGATATAAACTGACTGAAAGTTTTTGATTTGACCAAAACACCCAATACAATCATTGTGACCAAAGGGGAAAATACCAGTCCAATCAAGCAATGTGTCTAAATGATGTATCTCCCTGTACTCATGAAGAGGCAGATATACGAATGTTTGTGCATGCAAAAGATTCAATCCTGAATAGCAGCAAGGTATTGATGATTAAAGCAAATGACACAGATGTGATTCTTAAAGAGCTGGGTCTTGCAAAACTGTGGATTGCCTTTGGTCAAGTATGAAGCCTGAAATAGATAACCATTCATGAGAATCCGGTTCTCCCATGCTTTTACTGGTTGTGATGTAGTGTCAGAATTTCGAAGCAAGTTTGCAAGGAAATGACGAACATTTAACTCTATTCCTCCAACTCAAGATGCCCCCACTTCAACATGGAAAATGTGCTGCTTTCCAGGCAGGATGCATATGGAGACAGGTGTATGTAGGCCACAGTGACTGAATCCTAGTGACTGGGGGTGGATGACTCTCCAACTTATTGTAAAGTGTTGCCAACAACTGACGAATGCCATGGGAGATGCAAATGCTATCAGTTTTGTCTGAGCTGCACTGCACTTTGTGGCTGTGTGTGCCAGTTCTAAGTATCAATAAATACACATGATGCCTTCAAATGCCTAATTACCATGAAAACTGAATCATCAAATAAAACTGTGATATAAAATATATTAAACCTTCTAAAAATAATGAATAAATCCATTCTACAAACCCAGATATTGCAAAAATAGAATCTGTATGTTTCAAAATATAGGAATTGACCCATCAAATACTAATTTTGGAGTGTTTGTTTTGATTATATGAAGAAAATTCTATCCAGTAGCCATATTTTGGTGGTTATCTTGAAAAATGGTGACCATATTGGATTTTCAAGTGGCTAACATTAATTTCTTAATAAGCAGCCGAAAGGTGAACCACATGAAAAATTTCATGCTTGTATCACAATGTATGATTTTGCAGTTAACTGCCAAACTATATAGTGAAAAAAGTGAATAAACATTTTCTATAGTTTTGAGTTTGTGTTGTTAACAAAATGCTTCGGCCAATCCATTCTTCGGCCTTCCTCAGGTGTAACATCCGACTGTGATGGGGTAAAGTCCCAGACTATTTATTCTAGATAATCATTGTTTTATTCCCAAACAATGATTACATCTGCAAAAAAGAAAACTTAGGCTGAGTACAATAAATTATTATATGATTATTACTGTACATTCTCTATGTCCCCCAAATTTTAACTTCAAAGTGAATAAACATGTTATATATGAAATAAAAAGACCAGATTGTGAATATACATAATAAAACTGTTCATAAGCTCAGAATTTGTCATAGTGAATTGATAAATAAAACTTTTCATCAATAATTCTAGATAAGAAATATCTTTTGATTGAATTTGAATGGAGAAATGTTCTTTGGAAGTTCAGCATCAAGAAAATAGTCGTTCAGGTTCAGAAGTTATTGTGTAAAGAAGGAAGATAAAACTTACTTGCTTCATGGTTGGTTTGTGTGTGTGTCTGTGTGTGTCAATGTGTGTCCATGTTAGAGCAATATTTTCATATGAGACATAAACATTTCCATGCCAAGCACGTATAAGAATAATAGTTACATGTTTGAAATCACCGGCATAAAAGAGAAAGGTTATTTTTTACTAGTGGTGTGGCATCAGTTTTGTTTCATGGCAATGAGGGAGTAATCTTTATTTTTATGAAAACTGATCCTAACAAATACTAACTGAACCCAACACTTGAATTATTTGTTTCCTTCAAAAATGTACTTTCCTTGCCTTTGCCTCCGTTAATGTTTTCACAAGTTCTTCTCTTACCACTTGCGATGGTAACTGGCAGAATTCTTAGAGCTATTACAATATGAGACACAGAATCTTCTAATTTATTGGAAAAAATGAATTCAATAACATTCCTTGGGGAATTCTCTGCTATAATTCCCCCCGTGATTGCTTTCAACTCGTCTGTCAATCCAAATGCATTAATATCAGAATGCCCATTGTATTGTAGAGCTGAAGCCAATTTTTGACTATGTTCAAACACATTGACGTGTGTTTCTGTAGCCAATTTTGCAATATCATACAAGAAGCCAATGATTTGTCCTATTTCTTCCATTTGTTCAAATCTTTCTTTGACTGATATAATGACTGTGTCCAGAATCACAAAATAAAATTCAACTTTATATCTCAGGGGTTCTATTTACAAAATTACTATGATATGATAACAATCTGGACCCTTACTTTCCGCCATTTGTATGGGAGTACAGCTTCAAAGTATTTGATTACTTCCCTTGTGAAGTTTGTAAATGTAACATGGGTCTTTAATGGTTGAGAAGCACAAAACATTTATTCAGAAAAAAATTTCAATACAGGGTTTTTCCATTTATCCGAATTTTAATCAAATTAAAAAATCTTTTTTAGAAATTTGTTATTATCCAAATCTTAATCCAAACTTCAACTTTAAAACATTTTAACTTTATTGTTACCCTATTACTGGTGACAATAAAAGATGTGTGCCCTCTGCACTAAAACCTGATCGATTTTTCTCAAAACTGACAAATTTTCCAAGGAAACAAAGGTCTTATGGATTGAAAGCATAACAAAATTACCCGTAAACATTTTGGTTACGATTGGTTTTCGTGGATAATCCTGAAAACCATATAAAACAGTTATTTTTAAATTGTTTGTGCTTTTAATCAATAAGACCATTGTTAGCTTTGGAAAACATTTTCGCGATTATCCGTGAAAACCAATCTTAACCAAATTTCTTTTCAAATACTCGACTAAAGTGAATCTCCTGTGTGACCTCTCTTTCCAAAATTCTCAAAGTATTCAATCGCAAATATTATCTGGTCCCCTACTAGGAGTTTGGTCGAATAAAGTAATTAGTCCCCACGACATCTGCTAGTTTCTCATTTGTTATCAAAGTTGATACTTTTCCAACATCAGCACCTTTTGATAAAATAGATTTTTCACCCAAATTGAAATTAAAAATTAGTACAATTATTAGAAAAAGGCGACTTATACGTGAGAACATACAGGATTTTTTCAATTTGGAATGCGCCACTAAGACCTTTGTGCCCTTTGCAGCTTTAAAGACTAAAGATGTTGCTGAAAAAAAATGTTTTCCCTTTTATTAATATAGAAAGTTTTAAATTTATATAAGTTTATATGTATGTAAGTTTTGCAGTCTTAAAGCATTTAAGACGTTACCACAGAGATTTTAACTACAGATTTTACATATAAAAACTTTATTTTTCTGTTTATTTCATTATATGTCATGTAACTAATAACTGTTAATGAGAGATGTTCAGAGGGATTTATGTTTTACACCGAATTAGATCTTATAGTACTATAAGTAAAACTTTCTTGTGGTGATCATAGTTGTTGCCATGGAACTGTTTTGTGGATTTAAAAATAAAACACTTATTTTACCATGGTTCCCCAGCAGTGCTGATGAAGCACCACCTCCCCTGAAGCTATGATTCTTATATTTAATTTGTTAATTTGTTTTAGGGCAGTATCTATATCTAGCTTGTTATTTTATCTAGGGAAAATCATAATGTATATTATATAGATGCAAAACGTATCAAAATAAACCTATTTAGTAATTGTCCAATACAGGATCAGTAAGCAGTACATATGCATTTGTCTCCCCTCTATGGAGTGTTTACCAGTGCAACGAATAAAACCATTATCATTGTTTTTACCATCCAACTGATGTAAACCTACCACTGATGTCATCGGTCTGAATATTAGTAAAAATCAGAACATTTTCTTTGAGTTAATAGTCAATCAACATATTCAACCAAAGAATCTGACACAAAATCCATTTCAAAACATTACTAACCTTATGTTGTCTCCTGTTAATCATATACCATCTTACTTGTATATGTGCAAATTTAATTTACCTCCAACATAGTTTTAAAGTGTCTAGACGAAACCAATCTGCATCCCAATACAGAACAATTAGCTATTACTATTGAATGGACTCTACCATCAATGTTCTCCAGACTTTGTTAACTTAGCATTCTGTGTTCAATCTCCCAGCTTAGTTAACAGTCAAACGAATAGAATTGAACCATTTGTGTCCCCCCTTACCTGGTTTAGCTATTTTGGTGTTCTTTCATACTTCAATTACTCCGACAGATATACATCTTTCAAAGATTCAAAACCAAGAATAAAATATGGTTTCAATTACTTTATTTTCTTCCTGGCCATTTATCATGCTTATTGAATTTATAGATAGAGAGAAAATACCTGCAAACACCATTGCTGAGTTTTACTTCCAGTGTGCCAGGTCAGGCCCATTTTGCAGTGATAAAAATCCATCTGTAGTTTTGGACTTTCTTTTGGAAAAACAGAAAATAAGCTAAAATGAAAAGGAATCACATCATCAAATACCAAAACTGATCAGATCAGGTCTGTTTATCCAGAAAATGGTTGGGAAATCTTCAATGACTTATTAACTATCCAAATAGTAAACTCTCTCTTCACTGACCCATCAACTATTTGGATTATTAATCATGTGTTAGATCAAATATTGCTTGGTTTATTTAGGAATGAATCACAGTCTTGGTTATTTATATAATCTGATCCTTTAGCTTTGTTTTAGTTGGCTATTTTTAATGGCCATTGTATTGACTTCATCACGAAGTGTTCAGTAGAGAGATTTTTTTTATTTCAGTAAATAACTGGTGTATGTATAAGATCTGCCGACATTGAAGTTTGTCTTTCATATCTGATCTGCTCACCCAATGACAAAATATCTATACTAGGTTTATATCAATTGGGTTTTAAAACCTGATAAAGAGCTTAAAAATCACAACATACTATGGTAAAAATACATACAATTAAGATTGTGAACGTACAACATGTTCATCTTATATAAGGCATGTTTCTGTGGAAGTTGCATGCATCTTGTTAAAAAAAGGCTTATACAAATTTTGATTTTGTTGAAACTCGATACATTCTAGCAGAGATTCTTGTTCAAGTTCAAATGGTTTAAATTCTATGAGCCAAAAACTAAAATGAGTTATCTTGGCACCAATATTTTAACTGCTTTCTCATTGCTTAACTTATTTATGCATTGCAGAATATCATTTCATGAGCATAAAAAGAGCTTGAATATTTTAATAATGATTATTATATAAGTAACAACAATGATTACAATGAAATATATTAAAGAGAAAAACCACAAATACAGCCAACAATAACACTGAAATAAAGAGACTAAAAGAATGAGAAGATAAAGAAATATAATAGCTATGACTCTGTGGGAAAAGGGCAAAAAAGTTGATGAAGAAATAAATGAGGAGAGATAAAAAGAACCATGACAAGAAATGTATTGACCATTTTCAAACAAAGATTATCAAAGAGACAGTGATGAGAAGAAAGCAAAGTAAAAGGACAACAGGAAGAGTAAAAAGGTTTAAAATGGTAACAGCAAATATATGAATAATTTAGGGATTTTCTATGCTTAACTTGATATGGCACAAGGCCACAAATGTTGGGCATCCAGAAAGGATCAACTTACAATACAGAAGTTGCAGTTTGCCATACTACACCACTAAACATTACCTCATGAAAAAGATTGAATTCTCTAATGATATTTAATATATTGAAAGTGACAGTGGTGATGATGAGGATGATGGTGGCAGTAGTGGGGATAATGATGGTGGTGGTGGTGGTGGTGGTGATGATGATGATGATGATGATGATGATGATGATGATGATGATGATGATGATGATGATGAAGAGGAGGAGGAGGAGGAGGCTGATGATGAGCAAATGGAGAGGAGGACGTAAGCAGTAAACAAAATTAAGACCAAGAAGAATGCTTGCAAAACAAGATATTAATTATTTATTTATCATTATAATTGCGATATTAATTTCTGAGTTAATAGTCAAATAGTTAATTAACTGTTGGAAATAATGATTAATTATAGTGACAAAATATGAAGGGGAGTTTTGTAGTGAATTAAGCAAAGAATGGAGTAAGAAAATGAGAAGGAATAGAAGTCAAAATAAAAAGCTACTAAGTTCCACAATGAAGGCAAACTCAGAATCAAAACAATTATGATTACAAAACAGAAAATAGCCAGTGGATGTTTATAAAATAATTATCTTGGAATTCCAAAAGGAAAAGATTTCTAAGAGGGAGAAAATATAATTGATTTGAAAATGCTGCAAAATAATTACTACAGATTGCCTTTAAAGGTGTAACAATGTCACTAAATTATCTTATCTGAAAAATTTAAAGCAGAAAACAAAAGGTAATTTGGAACTGCTGACATGCTATATTATCAGTTGACCATAGTAATTAACTTGTTCATTTGTGATTAATAATCAACACCATGAAGGTAAAACGCAAGAAGATAAATAATAAATAAATAGTCTTGCTTAGGACTAGCAGCAGGGCAACAACATCAAATATTGCTTTTCATATATGTAGTGTGTTAGAGAGAATGTTTGAGTGGTAAAGAAGTAGAAAAAACAAGCTACAAAAGAATCCCAGTCTAGAACCATTAAAAAAACATATTTTATCAAAAGATTAACTATTTCACATTTTTCTTAAAGATTAAATCTGATTTTGTAAATTTATTGATGAAATAAATAGAATCTCCAAATACACAATTATTCTTTGATGATTGAACACTTTTGTAAATATTTGAAAGAGATGTTTCAGCTGAAAAATAACATGAGAGTCTATTTGGGACTTTTTAACTACAGTATGCATTATGTGTGTATATTTTCATATTCAATTTTCTACTTTAAACTGTATTTTTTATTTGTGAATCACAAATTAATTTCTTTTAGGAAATTTAAGAAAAGGTAGTTTGAATCTCCAAGAAAGAATTGAAAAAATAACTCCATCTTGATTTTATCAAAGTGGCTCAATGACACAAAATTGACATTTTAGATTTAAACAGTCAACCTATTATGAAAACAATTGTATCCAATTAAATTTTTCCTTTTTGAAAGAATTTCAGGATAAATACTTTTTCATTCTTTCAGTATAATTTCATGGCAGTCACGCTATAGAAGATATATATAAATTGGAATTACATACTGATATAAAACTTTCAAATAGTTCTTCGGATAATTGAACTCCTTGTTGTTTTCTCGTTAACACAATGTTTTGGCCGATCCATTCTTTGGCCATCCTCAGGTGTAATATCCGAATGTAATAGGGTAAATAGAAGCTCTTAACTTCAAAGAAGGCAACCCTTATAACGTAGGATTCGGGTGTTTCTTTATCCTTGCCTTGTCGGGTTTGGGTTTGTTGAATAGTGGAAATAACATTGGGTTGAACTCTGCACTTGTCTGACTAATACATTCAGTCAACATGTTGATGTGTGCTGCCTCTTTGATTTTTCTCTGTTTCTAACAATCAATAATCTGGACTTCCTTCCAGAGAGGAAAGTGGTTGCCTTTTTCTCTCCAGAAATGGTCAGCCATTCCAGATTTTTCTATCTCGCCCTTGATTATAGCTTTTCTGTGCTCCTCAAGCCTGACTTTGAATGTTAATGACCCTTCTCAAAACTATAGAAAATATTGATATAAAACTTGTTTTAAGTGCTAGATTTTCTAGGTATATTATCTAAAGAGCTGTCTCATTTGCATTCTCTCAGAACATTTCAAGTATGTTTGATAATGATGAGGAATTGAGGATTTAAGAAAACTAAATTTGGACAAGGTAGAGCAAGATATGCTAATGCTATTCCATAGTATGTTTCTTCTACTGGTAGAAGTTCTTTCACAAAAGATGTCTGCATATAAAAATATAAAATGAATCAAGTTAATAAAAGATTAACATTTTGAAAATCAAAGAAAAGCAACTTAAATATTTCAAGTATAAGTAGTCTTAGAAAATTTTTAAATTTGAGCGCCTATTTTTGCTGAATCAGTCCTTGTCTCAAGAAAAATAGAAGGATTAGATAAAACTTATTTTGGAAGATATTCCTTTAATTCTAATCCTGTTCCTTGAAGTATTTCCCATTCACTTTGAAATAGTATTTGACAAACAATAACTGTTCTGGAAATATGCAGGTTTCAATGTTAGAATAACACTTGCAACTTACATTATGGTTAGTTGCTAATGATTATCATTTTGCATGAACCTCATTCAGTATTTATTTTGTTTGCAAGTTTCAATCAACATTAGTAACTAATGTGTGCTTCCAGGTCCCTATAAGAGATAATTTAAGGATGCCAGGTCATGAGTCAATGATCAGCACGATAGTCTAGCAGACCATTACTACTGTATAGTGACTTTTGATCCTCACAGGGTGCTCCACATCTATGGCCTTGTACCAGACTAAGCTTAGTAAATACCTATTAGAGATATTGTAAAAAAGAATAGGGAAAAGGAAGTCTAGAACTGATTGTTAGCTGTAGCTGAGTAGGGATGAATTAGACAACCAATCATAAATATCTAACATTTTTCTTTTCGTCAATCAGACTCTTCAAATATTGTACTTATAATTTTAGTGTCCACATAAGACTCAAACATTAAGCCGCAGAGACTTTAAGATAGTTGAAATAATTTTGCAGCTAAAGAATATTGATGAAGTTACATATTGAGGCTAGGTTTTTCAAGGGAGAAGGCATTTTAAAGCAGAATGAAGTAAATTATTAAAATAACAATTACTTCAGTAGATTTTCAATGTTTCTAATGGGAATTAAAATTTGTATTGCATCTGTAGTTTGATCAAATCTTCTCATAGAATACACTCAGTGATGGAAATTGGTTTTGGGAACTAGGTACACAGTAAGGCTTGGTTTTGAGAACTAGGTATATGGTAATGTCTCCATTAGTAGACATTGAACATACAAAAATCCTGGAAATTGAGAAGTAGGTATATGCCATACCCCATCCCAGAATATGCTATTAAATTCATTGAGTAAGTATTAGGAATAGAATAAACAGTTTAATTGATACAAGATCACATGTTATTGCTTGCTGTGTTTATATACAATAATTCTGACAAACCTTTTGAAAGGAATTTTTCTTCTTTTTTCCCATCCACTTGATCTGAATGATATTTTGATGATTTGAAGCTCTAAGCTTTTAGCACCGAGTAGTTTTACAAGATAAACCAATTATCCACAGGCCAATGGCATTCCTTTTGGAACCAATGTAAAATTAAAAGAGGGAAAATAATCTTATTTTTTTATGATATAGAAATGGATAGAAATATCTTCAATTGAACCTATTTAATCTAGAGATGTCTGCCTATAGTAATAGAAACTATCAGACTCAACTGCTTGAAAATGGAAAATCCAGATTTACTAAGAAATCATGAGAAATAGCTAGTTTGATTTATTTTGTCTCTCTTGAAAGGATTAATGATCTATGATTAAATGTTATCTTTCGCTCAAAACTTCAAAATTTTAATATAAAATGGAATTAAAAGATATTTTCAGATGTACAGTTTAGATTAACAATAGCCTGACACTAATGTGTTTTCTTTGATTCAAACAAATTTAGCTGATGCTATATTTAGTAGCAGTGTGTGTGAACCACACAATAGAACAGAAAAAAATGTGGAATTGTTGTGCCCATCATTGATGGAGCATATGGAATGGTCTTGAAGAGCTTAGCAAAAAGGCTGGAAGAACTGAAAATTCAAGGAAGAAACAGCTGGAATACTAAAGAGAATACTGAAGAGACTTACTTTCACTTTATCTGCCATATCATCATCAGCCTTTTAGCATCCATCATTGGACATAGACCTTCCCCAAGATTCGCCAGACCTCTATCATGGGCATTGTGGAGCCAATACTTTCTGAATTTGTCTAGTTCATCATGCCATCTTATTTTTGCTGACCACAGATTTGCATATGATCTTGTTGTGAGTATTGATGTCCAGCAGTTATCTGACATTCTTGCAACATGACCAGGCCATTGCCATTTGAGTTTTCTAATGGATTCTATGATATCTCTGACCCTTGTTTGTTCTCTAATACTTCTAATAATGATGTTGAGCATGATTCTTTCCTGTGAACATTGCATTGTTCTCAGTTCGAAGGTCAATCTTTTGGTTAGGTTACATGTTACTGCTCTATAGGTGACTATCGGGAGGTGGCTTTAGTTGTAGATCCTTTCTTTTAGGACTAATGTGGTTTTCTTTTTTGAAGTGATTCTTCACCTGATTTCTTCTTTTGAGAATCTCATGGAGATTCGTTGTCCTAGGTAGATGTGGTGGTCCACTTTCTTCAGCTCTGCGTTTTCAATTTTTATCGTTGTGCCTTTGTCCTCAACATGTTTGTTGAACATTACCTTTGTTTTACTGAAGTTCATGTGAAGACCAACTATCTTGCTTATTTGGAGATCATGAAGGTTTATGGAAGATGGGTGCGACTGGAGGT
This sequence comes from Architeuthis dux, assembly GCA_006491835.1. Taxonomy (NCBI): domain Eukaryota; kingdom Metazoa; phylum Mollusca; class Cephalopoda; order Oegopsida; family Architeuthidae; genus Architeuthis; species Architeuthis dux. The sequence continues at coordinate 16,303,972 of VCCN01000724.1, read as the reverse complement.
TTTGTAGAGGAAAGAAGTTGATCTATTGATGGGTATCAGGTCTTCTATGAGGAAGGTTTTGTGGCTGCCAGCTTGAGCATGAGATTTATCCATAATAAAGGTTTTCAAAAGTGGGCTATGAAATGACTCCATTTCAATACGATCATGGCAGAGTAAAGGGAAAAGCAACAAATGATAAACGAAACAGACAATCCTGCAGAAAGAGACAAACATTTCTTTATTCAAACAAGGGTGTAGATTTAGTTAAATGTTTATATATGTGTGTGTATATGTAAAAGTCCATCGTCTGTGCATATGTTTTTGTGTAATTCAGCGTTGATTGTTTATGTGCGTGTGTGTGTAAATATGTAAACGTTCTTTGTTCAGGTATTGGTTTTAGTGTAGGTTTGCAACCGTGTAAATAATGTTTTGGCTAACAAGTCTTTCATGATGACAATGTGTGTGTGTGTGTGAAATAAAATGGGATTGTCTTACTTACAGTTTAGGCCAAATTATTGTCTTGTTAGAAAAATATGGGTTCTGGCTCCTGGGCCACATGGCCTGAGAGTCAAGGGTGTGAAAAGGCAAAGTGAGATTCTGGGCATCTTTACATGAACTGGGAAGAAAGAGGCTGATTCAAAGTTAGCGTCTGTCATGTTATGACTTGCTGGACCCTGATTGCCTGCACATGAGTATACGCCACCAGTTATTACTGGAGTGAAAACTTGTAAGCTTTAGATATTTCACTCTAGATGCTTTTAAACTATAATCTCCAAAGAGTTCCATGATTTTGGAAGACAAAAAACAAATTTTTAAGACTCAACAAATGGTAACGTTTAGAATTTTAAAGTAGTAAGGCTGAAATGGCTATATTGTTATAAGTTTTAAAACTGAGCAAGTCGAAATTGTTATTCAAGTTCTTTTTATATTCACTGCATTTATTTCGATAGGGCTCAATTTCGTTTTTAGTATTCATTTAAAAGGTAAATAAAAAAAGTTTTTTCTATAAAAACTGCGATGTAAACAAATCGATCCTTGACCAAAACCCATTGTATTAATTTTAAGTATTATCTTCATAAAACACATAAAATTACTTATTTGCTATTCAAATATTAGGATGCCTGTCATTAAATAATTAACAGACACAAATGTTTAAACCAAATCTTAATTGCCACATTCGAAGCAATTGTAAACAATGCTCAGTAACAGTCTGCTACAGTATGTTTGTACCAAATTGGTACTTTTGACTCATTTCAGTATGTTCAGTACTACGCTCAGAAAAGTTGGTACATTTTAGTAATTTCCTTCCAAATCTATATTTTATATAATAGCCAAGCGAAATATTAAAATATATTTCATTTCACTTTCTGCAAGGCACTTATAAACTTCATTAAAATTCAAAGTAGTTAAAGTAATACAGTACTACATTTTAGCCTCGCATGGGTTTTGAGGGTTACTTATATAAAAGTTACCTTAAGAACAAGTGTTCTGTAGAAGAATGGGATAAATTACTAATAACAGCAGTTACTAGTCTTGAGGCCTAGGATAAAGAGAAAGAAGTGTAGGGCCTTGTGTTACCTCTGTGTAGGGACACGAGTTCATTGAGGAAATATGGTAGAAAATTTCTGTCTACAATTATAAATTCAGCCTTGTTCAGAATAAACAAATGTATATAACAATAACAATTAAAAATTGAATGAATGAATAATGATTGGGAAAAATAATGCTTCTTGCATTAAGAAATGTTCAGTTTGACTGGAACAAAAGTGTCAATAAGTTGAATAGAAAAAAAGAGTCAATTAGAAATTGTTGTAAATGTGCGAATATGCAAGCGTATGCATAGGTGAGTGAGTGTATGCAAATGTATGCATGTGTGGGTCAAATCAGGGACTTACTTGCTTGCCGTGATGAATGTTAGAAATGCCATGCGTACATATATACATATGTGTGAGACACTACTACAGGTGAATATGTGTGTGTGAGTGAGTGAACAGCCGATGCCAGCGGCAATGGACACTGCTACTGATTTGAAATTGTCTGTCCTGATATTTATAGGAAATAGGCAGGCTCCCACAGGCCTAGGATTTAGATGTGTTCTCATTGGGCAACAAATAGCTGCTGTTGAATAATTGTTGAGCAATCAACTGGCTGCTTGAACTTTGCGCCTAACTCTGAAACTAAATCTTGACCAATTTAAGTTTTATCCTATTTATAGCAAGTGAATTGGCTCTAAAGTGAGGGTTCGTTTTACAATGTACATGAAATGCAGAAATGATTGCAATTTACAATGTACATTTAATCCTAAACAGGACCCTTATTTTGTGACCATTAATTTGTTAATTAATTAGACATTGTAATACCTACATAGAAAAATATTTGCAATCAATAAATTTTGTTGTACTGTTTTAAAAAACCTTTTCATTTTCGGTTTAAATATTGGTCTTATATCATACTAGCAGGGAATACTGGCATTGCCCTGGGAAAAAAGACTTCAAATTTGACAACACAGTAAAAAACTATGCTCCATGATATATTTCTTCTTATATAACACAGTCGGGGTTGGGGGTCCGAGCAAAGAAATAATGCTAAACTTGGACTGGAAATGTGTAGTTATTTTTGCCCCATAGTGTTTTTAGTGCTGATTCATAAGAAGCAAGGCTCAAAAGATATTCAACAAATTTTCTTATTTTCTAAAAAAAAAAATTCATTATACATTGTCTCTACAGTAATTCCGTTGAATGCTAATGAATGCATCAATTTTTGATCTAATGCAGAATAGCAGGAGCTGTAACAAGATTTAATCAAACCACTCAAGTATTACATCTACTTGTCAATTCGTATAAACTGAATGTTCAAGATAATAATGTTCATTGAAAGAAACATCAGTAAGACTTAAAAGTATCCAGATATAAAGTTTAATGTTCAGTGCCAGATTTATATCAATTGGATTAAACAAAAGAGAAATCAAATATTTTCATTTTTTCCCCAAGTCAAAGAGTTTCCTAGTCTAAGATTTTAAAGCATGAATCAGCCAATGAACATTGAGTAAAAAAGAAGTTTTTAATCAGTTAAAAGTAAATGTCTGTGATATTTTTCCGCTAATCAAAAGTAAATAAAGAAGATATTAGGCAAATAATGAGTCATAAAAATATTTCTTTTAATGCACAAAAACCATGCAATAAAGTAACAGGGAGAAATACATTTAAATATTAAGATTTATAATAACTTTGATTCAATGTCTTCTTTAACCCAAGAGATAGAAAATGGGTGAAACTAAATGCTTAGTTGCCAGATAGCTCTGTAAAATAATTGACCTTACCTGCAGAATATCAGTACTGTTTCTCATCATTTGTACAAATATTTAGAATATCAAAGTATTCTTTATGTACAGAACATTTTTTTCACACAAACAGCTTTTTTACAGTATATCTGCAAAACAAATTTGTTTTCCTTTAGCAGCAAATTTTTCAAAGATTTCATGATTAATGCCAAGATCACATTTGTTGAAAGTTAGTGAAATTAGCATGTTTTTAAATTGTTATTCTTAATCATAGATTTGATTTAATGAATAGAGTAGTTAACTCTGGTTCCTTTGCTTCTCCAGGGAAGCTCTGTCTCATAAATTAAATTCTAGATCCCCCGAGAAGACTGCAATTCTGGACAAATGATGATAAGCACAGATCAAAAAGAAATTCCCAAATTGTCAAGAGAAAGAATACCAAGGAAATAAGATTTCTTTAGAAAATAAAAAATAGCCCTGGAAATAGAAAAAAAATGAAAAAATATTTTTGTTCAATCTGTTTATGGTTTCTTTTAACAGGAATATCACTTCCCCTCTGAACAACTATACAATCTAGCTATCTACCTCTGTCATTCTGTCCAACTATCTACCTATCTTCTAATCCAATACCCATTATCGGCTTTTACCTTTACCGTTTATCACACCCCACCTCCGAAGAATAAACAGCTGATCAATATTACATGGCTTGTTAAGAAAAAAGAATTGGTTAAAGTTTTTGCTTGTGAAGAGTTGGTAAAATCATATTGCTTTGCTTTTTCTTAAGACTCCTCCCTACTGTTTTCTCACAAATTAATATCTGAAATCTCCAAGAAAATAGCATCAGTATTAATATTGTGCTAGGTGCTCTTTTTCAGTACCACATCAAATAAATATTATTCCTTTACACAGATACACAGACATATATATATTATATGAGCAGTAGTAATCCCTGAAGTTATTTCTAACCTTAATTTTATAAATATTAATTTAATTACATTGCAATATAACCATGATAAATATGCTCGCTCTCTCTCTCTCTCTCTCTCTCTCTCTCTCTCTCTCTCTCTCTCTCTCTCTCTCTCTCTCATATACACAGTGTTATAGATTGAATAATATACTACATAATTTCATTTTACACACACACACACACACATACATACATACATACCTACATTACATTCATGGATATTTTAATAGGAAAAAAAGTCCTAATCTCTATCCCACTGAAAATCCTTTGAGAAAGCTGAAATCTGGAGTGAAGTTTTCAATGCATACTATACACTGCGGGAATGCTGCAAACATTCAAGAGCTTGGACAAATTATAAAGAAAGAGTGGGAGAAACTACCAGCTGATTAGTGCAATAAGCTTATAGATGGTTGCAAGAAATGTTATTAGGCACTCATTGTTGCCAAAGGCAGTGTATAATTAAATATATAATTGGAAGGGTGCCAATATTACACTCCAGGTCATATTTTTTATTTCTTCTTTGAGGTTACTACATGTAAGTTAAAAAAAAAGATTTATTGTTAAATTACTTTGGACGACCTATTAAAATATTCTGATGATAAAAATACATTGTACAGCTTATACAAAAAGTTCAAGGGTGCCAATAATCCTAACCAGCACTGTTATACCCTTCAAATATAACAACACAGGAAAGCAAATGATTTTTTATAGAGATTTCATGAAATTAAATAAGGGGGGAGGGGTTACACTCATGCACAACAGCCTGGTCAGGCCCATATATACTCCCATGCACTCTCGGGTTGGCCAGTGTAGCCCCTCCTAAAACATTCAAAGATTTATTTTTCTTAAAACTGAGAATTCATGTGCTCACTTTTGGCATTAGTAGTTTGCATGCCAAAATGGACCATCAGATTTATATAGTGCCCATGTTTTATCACTGTGTTTGGGTTTGGGTAAGGGGTAGGGTTAGGGGTTTTGCTCAAAGAAAAACATTTTATTGTTGGATTAGGGTCAGATTCCTTTAAAAAATACTACCAAACTGGCATAAGCACTGAAAGAAAGAGAAATTCACATCCGCGGTTTCTTACAATGAACTGGAAGTAAGGGTCCAGGCATTATAGTTATATTATAAATAGAAACACTCCACCCCCTTTAAAACCTTTAAAAATTGTTTTTCTCTCAACTGACAAATTTTCAGAAGGTTTGAATGTCTACTAGATTGAATGCATATAAACATTTTTTTAAAAGTCCACTGATTCCATTTTCAGCGATTTTAACCACTGGACCAATATCACTACCAGTAATTTTTTAAGAAATAAATGAATCTTTAAATAGAAAACTTACACATTAGGGTGGAAAAAGTAGACTTGTAGGGACGTTGGAGGTCATCACCACCTATCCTAAGTTAATTTTGGGGTCAAGTTATCCCTTATAGACAAATTTACAGCCCAATTTGCCAATGTGCCTAAAACGAAAAGTATATAACGGCTGCATAATACCAGCCATGACTTATGGTTGCGAAACCTGGAAATTAACCAAACGAGCAGAAAACAAACTTAGAATAGCACAGAGAGCCATGGAAAGAGCAATGCTAGGGGTATCGCTAAGAGATAGAAAAAGATCAACATGGATCAGAGAAAAGACTAGAGTAAAGGATATTATACAACTAATTAAACAACAAAAGTGGAGATGGGCCGGCCACCTAGCAAGAAGAGAAGACAATAGATGGGGGAAAAGACTAACAGATTGGTGCCCATGGGATAGTAAAAGAAGTAGGAAACGGCCAGACACAAGATGGAGGGACGAGATAGAAAAGTTTGCCGGTAAGACTTGGCAGAGATTAGCACAAGATAGGTTGTCATGGAAGGAGATGGGAAAGGCCTTCATCCAGCAGTGGACTTATAACGGCTGATGATGATGATGATGAAAACATATACATGCAAGATAACATCAGTTTTATAGTATTAGATGTATAATCAGATGCCCATCCATTTTATGATAAAACCATTTATTTTCAAAGCATTATATAAAATTCAAAAGAGTTGTTTTTAAAGTAATAAATGTTTAATGATATTCTATAGCTAAGTTATTCAAGGGTTTTCCCTAATGGAAAGAGCAGCTGCAACCCTGAGCACCTTGAGGATCGGGTCATAAATGTGAGTTTCCTTTCGTTTGTTTAGATTTTTTTCTTTCTTGGCCACTCAATGGTGACTTTCAATGAAACCAGAATTGCATGTGAATATAATGGGCCAAGTATTAGTTTGGGCAAACAAATATTTACACAGAATGGTTTGCATTGAGAGCTAATTATTTGCTTTTTGCTTTGAGAAGATTTTATAACATTTCTTATAGTTGGAATGTGCATTTAAAATATTACTAAATCTTTTTGGAGAAAAAATAACACATATTTTCTGAAAATGTCATATCAACAAAGCATTTAGAATCCTAGTTGTATGTGAGTGTGTCTGTGTGTGTGTGTCTATGGTTATTTTCATTTCTCTTTTCAACATGGAAATGTTCTTCAGATTAATAGCAGATAAAGTGTGATGGACAGTTTTATGCTAATTTTATTACAAGTTACATCTATGGAAAAAGTGTATAACAGTACAGAAAATTCAAATATCAAAATTCACCTCTTCTATTAATTAAAAGAAATGTCTATCCATTCAACAGACAGCATTTGAAAGTTCTTCTTTGAAGCCACCCCAAACCAACGCATATATGTTCATTTTCTCGTAAAAAGAACTTCAGTTTTTTTTAGCTGTGTCTTTGGAGAGAGACCATGGCCAAATTACTCAAGCACACACCAAACTCACTTAGTTACAACACAAACTAAAAAGCATAATGCAATCAGCATCTTTGCAACACAAAGACTAACTGGCTGCAGAAATGAGTTACAAGAACTTTAAACTTAACTCACTCTGCATCTGTTTTGTACAAAGACTAAGAGGCTGTAGAAGTGAAGACCACAACATTCTGCATAACAGTCTTCACTTATTGGGACATATTAGAAGCCATAACATCAATTTAAAAGTCAACCACTTAAATTTTGAATCATTTTCTTAATCAACAGAAGAAATGCCAAACAATTCTTGTCTTCCACATGAATCTTTCTGTCCAATCTACTCCTTTTTTAGAACACAAGAAAAAGATATTCAGAAAACCATTTGTCTAGTTAAAACACAGTTTACAACTTTCCTTCCCATCATTACATATACACGAATGGCTTGACTTCACAAACAAAGATTTTTGTGAAGGGTTTTCCATAGCATTAGGATCATAGATGGTGGGGTTTGTGTGCGGAGTAACCCTCCAGCCTGAGCAGTGAATTTTTAAGGTGACGTGTGACGTGTGACGTGTGACTTACCCAGGGCCGACCCCACCTTTTAAACTAAGTGTTTGCATCCTATGGACCACCAGAGTGGCGTGAATAAGTGCAGAGCCCATAGGTCGTAGGTTTGACAGGAGTGTCCTTCTCCTGACAGATGCCTGAGCTAGCTATGGGAGTCTGCAACCTCTTTGCAGGAATATTCCGACAGTAAAGTTGACCCATGGTTAAACCACAGGATGCGAAGATTCTGTAGTTGGTATATACCTGAGCTGGCTATAGAGTTCAACCTCCCCTTTGAAGGAGAATAAGACAGTACATTTGTCTTCAACTTTCACCACGGATCCTCATGATAGTACTGCTGTCTGCAACTTTAAGCATAGATCCTCATACATATACATACAAATATATAACATTCAAACACTCATAGCTACATACTGTGGGATGATCTAAAAATACACCCGTTACCCACCTACAAGTTAGTTGTAGTTTAACTGATACCAATGTAATTAAGGTAAACATTTCTCTGGGGACCTGATAATAAATATTGGTGAAATAATGACCATACAAAGTTTTCTCCATGTCAAACAAATTAAATTTGCCTCCTGTAATATAATGTACAAGACAACCATTAGTGATTAGACTTTGAAATTCGAGACCTGTTTCAAGATAAATAATTTCCCAATGATGAATAGAAATAACGAAAATTGAAAGAGAAAAGGTTGAGAGAGAAAAATAGACTCTTGTCTTTGAGTTTCTTTTGTTTGCCAAATCTCAATTTCATAATTCAATGTTTTTTCACAGACAGATCAAATTTTATATTGACATTTTGATTCTCCCTTTTTTGTTCTTGGAACAGGAAAATATTTGTTTATTCTTTTCTCTTAAGATGATAACCCCAAAGAAAGCCTGATGAACAAAAAGAGAGAACAAAAAAGAATGGTTAGAAGTTTATTTGTTGAAACCAAAGTGAATGTTTTTTCTAATTTCACACTTTATTTCACAGAATCCAATAAAATTGTAAAAGAAATAGACAAACATAATAGATAAATAACATTCACTTGAATGAATTTAATTATTATTTTTTATTTAATAAAATTCAGAAACATTTGGATTTACTAGGGTGAATCAATAAGTCCATAGCCTAACACATACTTATTAGCTGAAATTTTATCTGAAAACTTTTCACTCTATGTTTGATCTATGTTATTAATATGAAACACTGAATTAAGTGCATTGATAAGGAAGGAGATTATGCTGAAAAATTAATATCTTTGTATAAAATAAATGCTTTTTCACCATTAGGCTACAGACTTAGTGATGTACCTATGCAGAACCTATGTAGAACCTATATAAATATAACAAGAGTTATGACAAATTATGGCCAATTATTATGAAAAGCTTGTGTGGTTGACAATACTATTTCTTTTTAGGATGGGAAAGTTGGCCCACTTCCCTAAATTTGAGAGTAGATTTGTTGAAAACATGTTATATAACAAAATTTACATTCTTACATTCATATTTTCCCTTAGTATAGAGTAGATATTAAGAACTCATATACTCTACTAGCTGATGTACCCATCTATGTCGGGTTAAATATTTAAAGAGTAAAAAAAAGGACTAAAGCTTTCAGACTTGTAAAAAACAATTAGCTTCACTTTTGTCCCCTTAAAGGAGGGAAAAAGTCTCCCTTTACTTTTATCCCTTTAAAAGGGGGAAAACGGCTCCCTTCATTTTTGTCCCCTTAAAGGAGGGAAAAGGTCTCCATTCACTATTAACCCCTTAAGGGAAAAAAATAGTCTCCATTCACTTTTGTCCCCTTAAAGGAGTGAAAAAGTCTCCCTTCACTTTTGAACCCTTAACCCATAAGAACTGACTGTGACACTGATGTCATATACAATTTAATTGATCTGCACAGTCTCTTATATAATATTATATTTTATCCTTGATTTTAACTCATGGACTGTACTAAGTGACATCTAATGAACATACTGGTGCCGTCACGTGACTGTGTGTCAATTTGCCTACCCATAATCCCACATAATTTTCCTTCAAGTTCTTATCTGGGTCTGGGTTCTTCTTATGGGTTAAAGGGTTCACTTTTGTTCCTTTAAAGGAGGGAGAAAGTCTCCATTCACTTTTGTCTCCTTAAAGGGGGGAAAAAAGTCTTCCTTTACTTTTGTCCCCTTAAAGGAGGGAAAAAGTCTCCCTTTACTTTTGTCCCCTTAAAGGAGGGAAAAATCTCCATTCACCATTGACCCCTTAAGGTAAAAAAAGGTTTTCCATTACTTTTGACCCCTTAAAGGGGGGGAAGTTTCCCTTCACTTTTGACTTCTTAAAGGAGGAAAGAATTTCCCTTCACTTTTGACAACTTAAAGAATGAGCAGTGTGATTTACTTGATTCTCTGTCAGTAACAATGGACTCTCCCACTTAAGGGTGAGAATTTTGCTGATAAAGATACCCACCATTTGAAACTATGGACTCATAGTTGAACAAATTCAGTATGTTTATTTTCTAAAAGACATAAATACGTGAATTCTTTTCTAACAAACATATGTGAATTTTTACACTAGGATTAACCAGTAAATCATCTGAAAAAATAATGAATCAGGAAACATGTTGTATAGCAATGATATGCAAGCTAATTTGTCTGGCCGTTGTTAGTGGATTCCATCCTCATTGAATCTCTCAATATCGATGGTGTGATATCATCTTATGTTAAGTTAATCTACTTATATAATGAACAGTGTCATTTTCTTGTCCGTAACAATGAACTCTTCCTTTTAAAGGTAACAATTTTCTGATGAAATTATCTCCTACCCATCATTTGAAACTATTGACTCTTTCGCTGAAACGGATTCACTATCTTTGGGTTTTTTTAAATCATCTTATAGAAATTTAAATACATCAGTGAATTTTATTACAGGGATTACCTAGTCATACATAGACATATAGAATAAGAATATATATATGTGTAGGTATATGTATGTATATTGAACTAAAAACATGGGTCCAGTTTAGCATTAGAGTTACATTGTAAATAGAACCCCCTTCTAAAACCTTTTTATTTTAAAACCTTCCCCTAGGTGCATTGAGTATGCATGCCAAATCTGGTTGCCCATGTTTAGGTGTTTTCTATGGCATTACAGACAAACAGATGGTGTGACACCTCTCACTTATATCTACAGATTTCTTTTCTTTTTCTTTGTTTTGCAGAACATTTCACCTGTATATCAGGTTGCTTTGGGTATGGATATGTGATTACATTGGCCTTTCATGATATTGCATAAGCAAATAATTTAGAATAGTATTGAAGTCTTTCATGAAATTTTGGTGAAAGTTTGATCTTGGTTTTGAATTTTTGGCTGTGGAACAATTTATGATTATGGAAATAGGGAATAATGTAATGATTTTCATTGATGATATAATGATTTTTTAAAGAATAGATATGAAGATTATGGGGTCAATTTATTTTTCTTCATAATAAAGATGTATATCATCCCATTGTTTTACTCTCACATTCTTTCTCTAATTCATTGATCTCTCCTTTTTTCCTCTGTCAGTCATCTACCCACACTCTTTCAGCTCTTCCTTTCTCTATTCACTGTTTACTAGAAAAGTTTAGATATTTAGATTGGCTCAACCAATTCTTTCTTTTTTCTTCTTCTAATTTTTTTCTTCGTTTTCATAGATTTTCTTTCTCTTCATCCTTTTCCATCTTCTCATTCATTACTTTCTTTTTTTTATGCTTTTCCTTCTACCTTCACCTTCTTTTATTTGTTTCTCTATCTTTTCCTATCTTCTGGTTCATAAGGACATGGCAACCTATGCACATCACACACAAACACACACACACACACACACACACACACACA
>VCCN01000724.1:16260645-16275374 GCA_006491835.1 Architeuthis dux | reverse complement strand
TTTTAATCCCAACAGATACAAATTGGTAACATACACCATTGGTTATATATCGTCCGAAAGGGAATTTCATCAGCTTTCCAACTGTATATGTTTCCAATATCTTTCTGTTGGGCTTAAAGAGTTACAGCCTAAAACGTGCTGCTAGGTATTCAGCATTTTACGATGAAAACTACACAGTCCAGATTCTATGGACTGTGGAACTAATTTCTGATTGTGGTATGTACAGCAGAAGGTGTGAAGCTAAGTATTCAACATTTTACGATGAAAATCTCAAGTTCACAGTCCGAATCTATGGATTGTGGAATTAATTCTTGAGGTAAATATATATATCTATATGTCGTTAGAAAGTGAATCCTATCAGCTTCCCAACGCTGTCTATTGTCTATTTCTATATGTTGGGTATGAAAAGTTACAGCCGAAAACATGAAGCTTGTTATTCAGCATTTTACGATAGAAATTCGTGAACACAGTCCAAATCTATGGATTGTAGAATTACTTCCTGATGGAGGTATATACATATATATACATTCTTTGAAAGGTAATTCTACCAGCTCTCGAACAGTGGAACTTGTACATTTTTATGTGTTGGGCTTAAAGAATTACAGCCGAAAATGTGAAGCTAAGTATTCAGCATTTTACGAGAAAACTTCAAGTGCGCAGTTCAATGTCTATGGATTGTGGAATTAATACCGAATGGAAGTATGCATATATATATATCGTTAGGAAGAGAAACTTATCAGCTTTCCAACAGTGTCTCTTGTTAATTTGTATTTCTTGGGAATGGAGAGTTACAGGAGAGTTACAGCTGAAAACATGAAGCTAGGTATTCAGCATTTTAAGAGAAAAGATATACACATATATATATCGTTAGAAGGATAATTTGATCAGCTTTCCAACGGGCTATGTTATACATTTGGATCTTTTGATCCAAAAATGCAACAGCCGAAAATATGAAGCTAGGTATGTAGCATCTTTCAAGGAAGTTTCAATTACACAGCAAGTTTTCTATCTATTTAAAATAAGCAGATGGCTGACTGTGAGATTATGACAGCAGTTGTGTGCTCTTTGTTGATATTGAAAATTATAGAAAATTTACGTTTATGACCATCCGTTGAAAAATATCGGCCAATTAAATCTTTACTTACCCTTTCACAGTACATCACGTGAAAACAACTTTTAACTGATTAGAACAAAAACAGAGTAGTGAAATGAAAAATAACTTCATAAAAACGCGGAAGAGATACTTAGATGATTTTATCTTCTGGAAATGTGGCAGTATCAATGATATCTTCCTCATGCTACAAAACTTACAGCCAAATATAAAATTCACCGTAGAACATAGCTTTAAAGAAATTCCCTACTTAGACATCCTAATTAAAAATGAAAATGAAAAAATCATTACACACATTTACCGCAAACCTACGGATACCCAGCAATATCTTCACCCAAAAAACGGTGTAAAATTCATCCCTTACTCCTTAGCACGCAAAGATTTACAAAACATCCACTTAGAAGAACTTCGTCAAACCTTATGCCAGAGAGGGCATCCCATATCTTTAGTAAACAAGGGAATATAACTAGCCGAACAATCCCACTAGCAGTATTAAGGAACCCCATAAAACAAAACAGAGACCAACCCCTAGCATTCGTATCTAATCACAACATACACAACCCTGAACTATTCCCCGAAATACATCAAAACCTAAATCAACTCAAGAGAAATGATAAGATGAAAAAATTACTTTATGAAACAAAACTAACCAAAAGCAAACGTCAACCTAAAAATTCTAACATCGGCCCAATTTGGAGATAATATCGGAGAAGGGGCCTCAAAATGAAACAAGAAATGTGATATATCTAATATACTAATTGAAGGAAAATCCTACTTATTCAAAAACAACAAACCTTTTCGAAATAAAAAGTAACCTAACATGCAATTCCAAAAACGTCATCTATGTGATTGAATGTACAAACTGCAATGAAAACTATATAGGTTGCACGCAGTCGCTGAATAACAGGGCAGCACTGCACAAGAGCAATATTATAATTCCTGAAAACAGGCATATGCATGTTTCCAAACATATTTTCCAATGCAGCGGTGGACACTTAAAAATAATGCCGATTTATCAAACAGATAATTACACAACCCTTGCAGCAAAAGAACAAAATCTAATTCATAGATACAAACCATCATTAAAAAGACCATAAGAAAAACACATTTATTCAGCAACCAAAAACTATGAAATTGAAATATTCCCCCTACACCAGTGTATGTATCATCAGCCTTTATAATTCCACTGTTGGACAAAGGCCTTTCCCATCTCCTTCCATGACGACTTATCTTGTGCTAACCTCTGCCAAGTTATACCGGCAAACTTTTCTATCTCGTCCCTCCATCCATGTCTGGTCTTTTCCTACTTCGTTTACTGTCCCATGGGTATCAATCGGTTAGTCTTTCCCCACATCTATTGTCATCTCTTCTTGCTAGGTGGCCAGCCCATCTCCACTTTTGCTGCTTAATTAGTTGTATAATATCTTTAACTCTAGTCCTCTCTCTAATCCATGTTGATCTTTTTCTATCTCTTAGAGTTATTCACTAGCATTGCTCTTTCCATGGCTCTCTGTGCTATTCTGAGTTGGTTTTCAGCTCGTTTGGTTAATTTCCAGGTTTCACATCCATAAGTCATGGCTGGTATTATGCAGCTGTTGTATACTTTACGCTTTAGGCACATTGGCAAGGTGCTTTTCAGAATGTCTCTATTCATACCAAATGCTTTCCAACCTATCGCTATGCGTCATTTTATTTTGCAGTCATGGTCTTTCTCTAGCTTTATTACCTGACCTAGGTAGATGTATTCATCAACCTCTTCTAGAATCTCACCATCTAACTTTATTACCTTTTTGGGGACTGTATCGTTAAACATTACTTTTGTCTATGTTCTGTTCATCTTTAAGCCTACTTTTTTTACTTTCCTTATTTAGATCAGTTAGCATCTTTTGTAATTCGTCAGATGCTTCGGACGTCATAGAAATGTCATCGACAAATCTTAAGTTGTTTAGGTATTCTCCATCGTTGAAGAACGCTGTGTGTTCTATGGAGTCAAACGCTTTCTCATAATCTACAAAGGCCAAACAGAGTGGTTTGTTGTATTCTAAGGACATCTCAACTAGTTGGTCCATTGCATGTAGGTGATCCATTGTCGAGCAGCCACCCCTGAAGCCCGCCTGCCCGCTCACGTGGTTGATTTTCATCTGGGGTGCCTGTTAATCTGTTTGTGAGTACTCCTGTGAATATATGTTAGGTAGTAGTGTAATCTGGCGGTAGTTGCTGAGGTCGTGCTTATCTCCTTTCTTGTTGAGTAGGATTACTATTCCTAGGCAGTAGTTCTAGGGACTTTTCTTTCTCTTATACATTGCATGAATAGCTGTGCAAGTCCTTTGTGCAAGATTTCTCCTGCACCTTCTCGGAGATATATATATATATATATATAAGCCGTTGTTCATTGCTTTTTAATGAATAAAACACATCGCATTATGTTTTTGTTCATATATATGAGTGTACACCAGATACACCTTTCATATTTTGTAGAATGATCACAGAATTTAAAAATAATTTGCAATAAATTAAATATCTTCTGTGAAGTTTTAATTTTACTTTTAATTGCAAGAAAATAGTATAAAGTTAGTCATAAAAACAATAACAATTACTTCTGCATACTTAAAGCAGGAGTTAGACTGATTTAATGTCATATTTTGACATCTAAAATTAACTTCGATTATGCCATTATTGATTTCTGCCAATAGGAAAATTCAAACTATAATTAAAGATTTTCCAATGAAAAATTCTTTTGTTCATAGCGGGTGTCTGTTACCTGTCAACTCAGTTCAATGGTCAAGTGTTCAGACAGCTTTTCTTACCAATAGGTGATGCAAGCCCGATTAAATTTACGATTGTCTCATGGGACAGCTGAAGTATTGATGACCAAAAATGACAAAACCATATTCCCAACATTAAAATGCTGTCACTCTATAGTATTATATATTTCACACTTTTCATGTTGCTGTTGTTGTTGGTATATTCTCTTTTTATTTATTTTTTCAGTTTTGATTCTTTCATTTCTCTGAACAATCAGAACTTTCTTTCTTCTATTTTTCTCTATTTTATCTGCTCATCTTCATTTTTTCTTGTATTATAGGCTTACTCTTCTCCATTTTATCTATTTTCCTTTTTCCCTTTCTTCTTTATTATGTTGTTATTCTTTCTTTCCTTTCTCTCCTATCTTTTGTTATTTTATCATCATTATTGTCCTCCACTCTCATTCTCCAACTTGTTTAGCTTTGCTTTGAATTATTATTATTATTATTGAATTGTTACTGGATTTTTGTTCTTTCATTATTATTATTTTTTATTATTTCCTTCCTCTTTGTCTTACAATTTGTTTGCTTGTAGAATAACATTGTTTCTAGCGAGAGATTTTGTTTTAGAAAATAACTCATCCTTGTACTCCCCCCTTCAACACCCCTTTCACTTCCTTCTTTTCAATCTCCTGTCTTCTTCTCTTTCTCATTAGAAATGCTCTTGACTCTCTTCCCTTATTCAGAATTTTCATTCTTCTTCTGCATCTCTTTTTCTTCCCTCTTGTCTTCTTTTGATATTTTGCAGAAAAATAAAATAAACATTTTACTACAAAACATTACAGAACATTGGGATGCAACAAAAGAAGGCAAAAAAAATCAAATGAACAGAGATAATCAAACACATAAATATTTCCAGTTCTAAAAGGAAAATGGCCTTCAAGACTTTGTCAGTATTGTACATTTATGTCCCCTGTTGGTGCCAAACTGTCTCTGACTATCTTTTTGAATGTGGAGCAAAATCATAATCCATTTATTGACCACAACATCCTCTTCATTTCTGAATGAAAAGGTTTATTGAAGATACAGAAGTAACATTAACTCATTACCAAATAATTGCTGACCCCATCACAGACTTAAAAACATTAACTACTCCCTTCCAATAACACAGCTCATCCTGAATAATAGATCAGTGAAAAAAAACATTAAAATAAAAACTACAGGTTTTAGAGTTTAATCTCCAGTTTCAGACACAATCATTTATCATGTGTATTAGTTGCTCAGAAGTAAGGCATTGGGCTACAGATTACCACTAAAACTCAGGTTCTGTCCTAGGTGCTTTGATGATGTTTATTATGAAAGGTTCATCTGGCAAAAGGAAGACTGATTCAAAACCAGACAAAGAGCCTTTTCTTTACTTGAGTTATGATATTCATGATACAAGATGTAATGTTTCGCTCTCTTGTGATTTTCATGCAAGTCACATTCACCATGGTTTTGTTCAACTCTGTAGACTTTTTTGTTGATTGATCTCCTGCTACAAAGAGAAGAATGATTCAGTTCTCCTTGCTTACTATCTCCATCTCTCCTCACAACTCTTAACTTCCTGTTCCCTTCAGCTACAACAGCACATTCATACAATATAGATCAAAATGATTAATTTCTTTGTCTATTGACTGCTGATTGCAATCGCCTGTCCTTGATTACAAGCTGTCTACTCTGATATTGAGTACCAACAATATTTTAACATTGTTGAAGCATGATGTTTTCAAGCAACACTCCTTATAATCTGATGACACAAATACAGTCTGACTATTATCCTTGGATACATTCAGATAATAGCCCAATCATCCAATAACCAAAGCAGTGTCCAACTGAGATTATATGACATTTACCCATTACAAACATTTCATTCCATGTACTTGAATTTGGACCAGAGAATTTAGTGCCCATGTAGCTCTCTTTTCAATTATTAATTTATTCTTATTTTTCTATTAAGATACCCAAGACTTTATTAAACAAATCTTCATCCAGGCTTGAAATCAATATTTTCCCTTTTTCTTCTGATTTATGGTAAATGTTGGATAAAGCAATTACTGTCATTGTCCCTGTCAGCTGAAACAATTCTCAGACATCTTATTACAGCTTCTTATCTCCCAAGACGTATAGATCATAGAATTGAAAAGGAACATTATTAATTACTGCTCTAACATCACTAATCATTGTATATAGGAAAGTTTAGACTAATTTCTTTGTCTTTGTTTATTTACCACAAAATTTTGGCCACACACACTCCAACCTTCCTAGGGTGTTTGTTGTGTTCTGTAAGAAAGAACATATGCCTCCTCTCCCACACACATCACATTCCAGTGATGGAAATAGGTTTTGGGAACTAGGTATACAGTAAGGCTGGGTTTGTGGAACTAGGTATATGGTAATGTCTCTATTAGTAGACATTGAACATACAAAAAACTTGGAAATTGAGAAGTAGATATACACCATACCCCTGCATACCCCCCCCCATTTCCACTACTGATCACATTGTGTGCCTGCACTCACATGTTCTTGGAATTGTCTTCTCTTGAACCACATGTTGAGCCCATGCCCATCCAGCAAACCTGTTGAACTTCATCAGCACTCCCACTTCCTGGGTCATGCCTTTGGAACCACAAATTCATCTCCAGTTTCCTCCTGATTAATTGTTCCCATAAGCAATTAATATCTATGCACAGTTTGCTGATCAAGTTATCTGAGCATAATATGTGTGCAGATTCCTTCAACCATCTTATTCTTATTCATTATCTGGACAGCAACAGTGACTACATCCCACCCATCTTCAAAGAGGATAAAACTAAGATGCCAAAGACTTCCAGTAAAAAATTAATGCTTTCATTGAGGGTGTCAGAGGTGAATTGCTTGGAACAAAATCGCATTCATCACAAGAAGAGACAGAAGCTCTTGAAGAGCTGATCCATCTCCAAAGCCTATGTATCACTTCCATAAAGCCAGCTGATAAAGTAGTCTCTAAACTCTTTGCACATGCCCTTGTTTGCAGTCAGATGTCTGATATCTGGGTATTTATTTCTAAAGTTTTAATAAAAAGAACAAAAGAAAATGTGACACATAGCCAAAAAGGAATACAGGGGTTGGGGGAGTGGTTGATCTTCATCACTACCTAACTCTAATTTAGCAAGTCACATTTACTGACACAATCAGGCAACATTATTCTATTTACAAGATCACACACATACTGAATACTGCCCTCACACCACAATACCACTGCTTCTCTATGAAAAGCATATTTAAGAATTCTTCCGATGATGTACATAGTGTGTTGAGGTAGGGAATAGTGCAATGAGATTTGTTTTTCTCTCACTAAGTCTGAGAAATCAAGTCTATTTATACTGTACTTTGGAAGAGTTCATTTATAGAAAAATAGAAAGTAAGTCTTTCATTCTAGATGGTTCCATAACTTCATCATTATTAAACTCATCATGATTCAGAGTAAATGTATTTACTGCTTATTTCTACCTATATGGTGTATTTTGGCCTGACCATTGCATGGTCATCTTGTTCGCAATATTTATTATCCGTTTGCCTTTTATGTCTGGGCTAAATCACCAAGTTAGAAATTAATTCTGAAATAATCTCATTATCAGCACAACAAAAGAATATATCTCATTTCCCAATATTGTGATGTGTTTTCTATAAAGAAACCTCTAAATATCATATTTCTCCATTTACATTTAAATTACTTTTCAGTATTCACAAAGTAAGCTATGCCTGAAATAAGTGATTCGAACAAAAATAAAAACAGAAATTAAATAAAAATAAAATAAATGAATATGAGTATTGGAATGTTGGTTGTGATATATAAAAACTTCATTAACATAAAACCAGTTTAATTGTAGAATCAATAAAACCTCTTTGACTAAAAATGTTTTACCTTAGAAAAGGTTGCACTCATGAAAAGAGTCAAAAGAATTTGTATTTTCCTGTTCATGTCAGCTCAACTACTATATTATAGGTATTGTATATAAACAATCACTGTTAACTGATCCTCATCAGGTTTTTATATTGGATCATTCACACCAATTCATAGATCAAATGAGAAATTCTAAAAAGAACTTGTGCAATGCTAAATTTTCAAACCAAGTTTGTCCCACTTGATCCAGTCTAGTTTGTAAAATTAGCAAAATATTTATTCTGTGCTTATTATTCCTCATGGGATTTTCATTTCAGATTGAATACTTTATCCAGTGTATTTGACAAGCTTTGTTAGGATTGCCTAAAAGGATACAGCACAAGAAAGTCTATAAACTATACTACAATCAAAATGTAGAACTGCATATTTGGAAGTTTGATGTCTTATGTTAAATCTCCAAAGACCTTGCAAAATCCATGCTAATTTATTTAAATTTTGTTGAATAAGGTTGATTTGAATACAAGAGCACATTTCCCAAAGGATTCAGTAAGAAACATACTCATGTTCAATGGCTTTGCAAGACAAGCAGTGCTAATATAATACAGCATGGGTACTTCCAGTTAAATAATAACAATACTCTAGCAGGTTTCTTTGCAAAAATAATAGAAATTCAAAAAAATAATGGCAAATGTATTTTATAACACAAGTGCATGAACATTTTGAACATTTTATTTTAGTGTGAAAAAAAAGTATCCAATTTGTATCTACAAGCACACATCATAACTATCATATTTACACAATATCTAGGGCCTTAACCCTTTTGCAGTGATGTAATAAACATCATAATTCTTCTTAAAATCATTTGCATCTGTTGATAGCACTACATATTCCAGTAATCTATTCTAAAGTCCCACTACTCTATTGCTAAAAAAGAATTTTCTGATATTCAATCTACCTCTATTTGCTTCTACTGTATATGTGTGACCTCTCAGACCCTTGTACCCCCTTCTACTAAAATATGCATCAGGGTTTACTACTTCTAAACCATGCATAATCTTGAACATTTCTATTAAATCTCCTTGATCTCTCCTATTTTCAAACGATGTTAACCCTAACACTTTTAGCCGATCTTCATAACTCATACTTTTAATTGCGGTACTAACTTAGTTGCTCGTCTCTGGACTTTTTCTAAAAGTTTTTTATCTCTCTCCAAGTACGGTGACCAGGACTGTGCACAGTACTCGAGGTGTGGATGGACATAAGTCTTATATAGTATAAGGAACGAGTCCTTGTCTATATATGAAAAGGTATGCTTAATCAGTCCTAGCACCCTGACAATTATGGATCACCCTTATTGTTATTTTGCCTTTTTATCTGTTGTTTTTGATCATTCTGGTTCTGGTATGCACAAATGAGATCTAAAAAATAAGCCCCTGTTCCTTCATTAGTGTTACTTTGGTGTGAGAATGGTTTTTGAAATGCCTCAAACAATGCACACAATCCGTCACCAAAAAGCTAGAGTGAAAGATTTCCGTTTATATCTGACAGAAGACAATGAAAATAGAACAACATTTCCATTGTGTGTGTCTCAACACCCGCACGCACAAAAAGGAAAACAAATTACACAAATATTTTCTGGTAAGAAAATTGAAATCAAAATGGTTTAGAATAATTTTGGTCCTCCCAGACAGAAAACTTGATATAAATGCATACTTTTCAGAAACTTGATTCAGTTCTACTATTGTCATAGAACACAATTTGAATATGACATGTTAATTGATGTTGCAGTAAATAAATTGAGGCTGGGCAAATGATTCTTGAAAATGAGGGTCAAGTGCTGAAGGGAAATAGACAAGAATCAAAAGACTGAAATGATTAAAGATGTTTAGCGAGGGAATTCATGAGAAAAAACTGAAAGATGGTTTATAATGATTATAGCAGGATTTCAGCTTAAAGGAAATACATTTTAGATTGGCAAATGCCTGAAAATATTTTCTTGTTGAATGTTTAAAATTCTAATTAGAGATATGAAATACTTTTTATTGACATTTTGATAAAGGATGGAATAGGGTAGAAAATAAAAGAAAACTAGCATTCCAAGGGAAATTATGAATCACTGCCATCCATATATGCTGTGTTGGGGGTGATCAATTAAAAGGTTGGGCTGTGATCACTAAAAAATGTCTGAATTTTCAAAAAACAAGTGGGCACACACTAGTGACCAATTTAGCATAAGCTTACATTAAAAATTGAACCCCCCACTAAAACCCTATTTTGGAGGGGAATTTTCAAAAAACATAAAAACATTTTCCCTACTCATTGAGGGGAGTGTGTGTACACAATTTCAAGTTTATACTATGAACAGTTAGAGCTGGGCAAAGTCCAGATGAATAGATAGATAAAATTGAACCCCCCTCTAAAAACTTATTTAGCGTCAAATTTTAAAAAAACAAACACATAGATTATATAAATGTGTGAACACATGAATGACCTAAACATTTGGTAGCAGTGATTAACTAAACCTTTGGTAGCAATGATTAATTAATAAATAGTGAGAAAGACTGAATGAAAGTTGGAAAAAAGGATTTTAATGGCAAGATGAAAATTAATAAATGGAATGAAAAGAGAAGCAATTCTTTTATTCTAGCAAACAGTAACACTAAAGTTGGGAGACTGAAAACAGAAAAGATGGTAAGCATCAAAAAGAAATTAATAAATAAAAATAATGGAGGACAGAAGCAGAAAAGAAGAAGGACAAGATTCTGGTTGAATGTAATATTAATGTATAGAAAGAAAATGACATTTAATTGGAACTCTTGTTTGATAGACACGTTATCTAAGGGGTGGAATGAGAGGAATATGTGGACGATATATAATGTTTAATGTGAATTAAATTACTGTCGACTGTGTAGGTTTTTTCCAAAAAAATTAAAGAAATCTATTTACCTCAGGATTATTTTAAATACATTATTTTACGGATAGGAATTTGAAGAAAAAAAAGAAAGATAAGATATGGTAAAATACCAGTAAATTAATTTAAAATGATAAATTACATTGTCATTCATTTAAAACAAACTAGATTCATTATTGCTTAACTTAGTAAATATTTTAATAACTTAATATTAATCTAAATCATTTTGGTAGGGAAATTTCGATGGATGCAGTTTTTTCTTACAAGACTAAGTTTTCTCAAATGTTCATAGACTGTAAAGTGTAGCATAGATAAGTCAAAACTGTTAGTTCAAACTTCAGTATTTAGGCTTATATTTCAATATGAGCCAACTCCATTTAATGCAGTGGTAAACAATAACGTAAAACATCCTACCTAACAATCATTGTACACCACTTACCTTAACCAAACTTATATTTGGTAAGTTTATTTAACAGAGAGTTAATAATAAAATGGTGAAAATATAATAAAATTAAACAAGGATACCATGTATGGTGTGGTGTTCATTTAATTACACTGCATTGTTTTTTTTATTTGATTATAATCTCTTTGTTAAATATGTTGAATCAGTTCAGAGTTTTGTAGGAAATATTGTGACACCCTCCAAAGTTACAGTAAATTCAGACCTGTTTAGTGATCACAGCCCAACAAAAGGCAAGAGAAGTAACTTATTCGTTGATCACCCCTTTTTCCAACTTTTTAATTGATCACCCCCAACACAGCATATATGGGTAGTGGTGATTCATAATTTCCCTTGGACTGCTAATTTAGCATAATTTCAGAAAAGTGCTGGTGATTAATAGAAAAACAGTTGATATGTATTTGATTCAATTATTTTCCACAATCTTTCATTTCCTGTTCATTCATTTTTATCAAGTAGACATATTCTCCTTAGCTTGGTCTGACAATTATCAACATCTGAAAAACGTATGCCCAAATTTGTGATCTGTAGATGTACAAAGTATGATAGAACTGACATTCATCGTTGTTTGAGAGAAATTTTATTGATCAGAATTAATTTTTCATTTTTTCAAAATTGTCATTCTTGGGTTCGTCACAATAATTTTTGCTTCTCCAATTTTGGTCGCAAATACTGGAATCTTCTTTCTAGGTGTCAAATCTTGAATCATATTATTTTATATTTTTGCCAATTGTTTCCAAAACTTGGAAATAGTTGATTCTTTATTCAATATAAATCCTAGATTGCATTTAGAATGTTATAAAAGACTTTAGTAGCTAACCAAATAAATATAGAGTCGTGCTTTATGACCATATGTTTATTTCTTTCTCTCAAAAGTGAAGAAGAACTTAGTAATGTTTCTTCTTCAAAGGATGCAAGAAGGAGTCTCAAAGGACTGGAACCTTTGAGACTCCTTCTTCTTGTCAAGAGTTCCTCTGATGCTGCTTTGATATCTGCTGTGTCCTTTTCCTGGAAGGCATGGATGATGGTATCTAATATTCTCAACCCCAACAAGATTCAAATGTCAACACAACAATGCTGCATTCCAAAATGGAAACAGAATTGAAAATTAAACATCATATTTTAAGGTTCTAACAATGTTGCATTTAAAAAAAATGTTAAATAATTTATAGTGAACAATCCAACAATGAAGAAAGCCAGGGCACTAAAAGAGGAATTTCTTACCTGTCAGTCAGTGAGCTATAGTTGGTCAGCTTCCATTCCTCGGTCTGCCAGGCGACAATACTTGGCTCAATGGCTGACAAGATCAGGTTTCCATTGGTGAAGGAAACACTGCAGGTGGCATATAAGTTGTTTGCAGGCTGCAAATGGGAAGACAGTTATCCCACCCAGTCGAGGCCGAGGGGCTCCAACAGGGCGGGAATTCTGGCATCGTCAAGTCTCCTTTTGAGAATGTCACTGAGGGCAGCATGGCAAGGAAGGTAGCTCATGCTGAGGTGACATGGGGGGGGGGGTAGGAACCAAATTTGTCGATGGTTGAGGTTCACAGATACAAAGACAAAGATGAAGAGTGACACCAATGCATACACTGTTGTTGTCTAGGAGAATGCTGGCAGTAGGTAGGGGTAAGGAATTCAGCCAGTCCTTGCTATGAGGCTCGGATGCAGTGAGTAAACATGCCATTTGTCACTGGTTGAGAGAGGTATGAAGGTAATTGGCAGCTGCCTTGCACATGATGTCATCCTATTTGTACTATTTAGCTGCAGCACTGGGGGAGTCAAGACTGGCCTGGGTCCAGTGATGATAGACTCCGGCATAATCACTGTTAGGTTTGTTGAACATTCCAAATACTCATTTACCGCTCTCATATTTTTTACCTTCTTATGATTTGTTAAGTTTTGTATCAGAAATATAATGAAAAATACCATGCAAAATGCAATATAGTTGATTTCATTTATATTATTACAATTACTTAATCCTGTTAAAATGTCCCAAACAAATTTTGCAAATAAAAAATTAAATATAATTCAACATTGTGACCAATAAGACTTAATTTGTAAAGCAAAAATAAATTAAAATAAAAGTTGGACTTACTTTTAATCCCCGTGAAAATAAATCACGGATATATCTGAATTTCTGTAAGATGATTTTTTTTAAAATAAAAGAATCTACTGAAATATTGTCAGTAGAAGAGTCCATTGTTTCAAATGGTCGGTAGGAAATATCAGCAAAATTATTACCTTCAAGTGGAAGAGTCCAGAAAAAATACACACTGCTCATTATATAAGAAAACTAGAAAGCACTCTGTCAATGCCACTGTCAGTAAGCTTAAACATCATTGAAATCACTTAGTGGATAGATCAGATATGGGGTAGTTAAATGTTTAAATTCCGACTGTTGCATATATTCTCTGATTCATATATGAAGAAGCTGAAAAGGAAATCAATGTAACAAAAAGCCCTGGACATATAACTGCAACATACAGGAGGTAATTGTGCATGGATCAGTCCAATATTTAATCAGTTCTTCCTTGCTTATTGTCCACCCTTCCAGAAAATCTAAATGAAATTTTTTGATAACTTTTGGAGATATCTTGTGGACAGGAAAAAATGCGAACAAACAAAAAATGACAAACAAACCAACAAACAGACGCGACCAAAAACATATACTTCTTTACAACTTTGTTGACAGAGGTAAATAATACATTACAACAGACATTTGAGACCATTGAGTTTGCAGAAGTAGAAAGAAATGACTTTGTTTAGACTTCTGGGAATACTTCCACATGCATTATCAGGATGGTAATACTACACCAAGTGAAGATTAAGAAAGAGGGGCTTGTGTTAGTTTTGGTTTAGGTCACCGGAACAAGTCAGTGAACTTCCGGTTGGTATTTTTCCTGAAGTTCAGTGGATTTGGCAAAATTTTTATATTTTACATGGTTGGTAAAATTCAGGCCCTGAACTTTACCATTTATCTGAAAAAATGCTGAGTCTCATTAAAAATGATCTAAATTTATATCCAATATCTAAAAACAATTTCTTATATCTAAACGCAACAAAAATGATCAAAATTCAGATATAAAATATCTAAGTTGGCAATGCTCAATGACACTAGTTGGTTCTTTACTTTGGTAAAAGCAAGGATTTTGAATGTAGATTTTTCCTAGCAAACAAACCTGCTATTTAAAAGCTTGATGCTACAAAATCCTTAATAATCAGTGACATTCATTTACTTACACACTTTTAGGCTGTTTGGTGTAAATATCTCTTATTATATCTATTCTGTTTGCATCTATCTATTACCTAAAATTTATCTTAAAATCTATCAATCTATCTTGCAAATAGATAACTTTCCAGCTCCTAATAAATAGCGAGCTGGGAGACACTACATTTTGGCGACGAGTGACGAGGGACGAGATCCGTCTTTAAAACACAAAGGAATAATCACCTCAACACACGATGACTAATTTCCTGCCTCCGTTTCCACTATTTCAGATGCACAACGGAGAAAACACAACCGGCGTCAAATGGCGAAAATGTTCGAGAATCTGCTGTGCGCCATGGACGTAGAAAACG
>VCCN01000724.1:16208290-16221738 GCA_006491835.1 Architeuthis dux | reverse complement strand
TGAGTTTATATGCCTAAAAAATTATCTACAACCCGCTGCGGTATATACACATAAATACATATATTTTGAATCAGCCTTGAAACACCATTTATTTGAACCTATACACATGTGAGGAGGGTCAAAGTGTCAAAATCAATTTAAAAAAATTTTTTGACACCTATTCACTCAGCCCATAAATGTAAATTCATTAGTTTTTAGAAATTACCCTCCCGGAATGTTTTGCGTTGGGGAACGGCGGGTTCCTACGCAAAACATTTCTGCTTGCAATAGAATTTTCATCTAAATTGATCCCTTAGTTTGTGTCCAGTAGCATTCATGCCTACCTAAAAATCTACTATCATACTATAATTCACCAAATGTCACTGGAATTGCTGGTGGCTGATTGGTTAGCAACCCAGAAAATGGACTTGGCGACTTGAGTTCTGAGATTGGGAAAGGCATGAATCCTTCTCCTATGGGTAAAATAGTGTATCGTGGAGTGAGTAACACAACTTCAGTTGTTTATCATCTCTAAGTCTATTTCACATATCCCAGACCGAAGACAGAGACACTTCTGATATGTGAAGCCTGAGTAAAAACGGCTACTAAATAGAACACTATTTGATTTCCATATATCTCTTCTTTTTTTTTTGACAGCTATTCACTCAGCCTGTAAATGTAAATTCAATAGTTTTTGAAAATTCCTTGTAAATATTTACAATAAAAATCTATGCTAAATTTGTCCCTTAGTTTTTGTCAAGCAGCATTCATGCTTACATAAAATTCTGCTATCTATTATAGTAAAATATATCTGTACTCTTATCTGTTGAGAACTAAGCTTCACAGAACAGACTTAAAGGCATGTCCAAAGCAGGTATCAAATTAGGTACAGCACATTTCTTTAGGTCGAACTTTGCAAAAAAAATATTTTTCGTTTTCTTTGGGGTCTGTGTTCATGCTCTTTGAAAAAGGTTTGTTTACAAATGTGAGGGGGGTCAATATGTATTTTAAATTTCTTTTTGGGCACTAATTCGTGAACATGGTAGTTCAATAGTTAAGTGGTTAGCAGTACAGAAACTGTAATTGGTGGACTTAGTTCGAACTCCAAATTATAAAGTTTTTTTTCTTTCAATTTTATATTTTCCACCTTGAATTTTATCAGAGTGAGTAAAAGTGATCAAACGAATTCTCAGTTTAGAGAAAAAATAATTTTTAAGGTTTTAGTAGGTGGTACACAGGCTTGCGCAGGTCTGCCCGAGAGTGTGTGCTGGCCCAATTGGTGAGATGGAGGAGGAGTCCCACCTTATTTGATTTTGTGAAATTTCTATAAAATATAATTTGCTGTCCAGTGTTGTTAGATTTAGAGTTTCTTCTGGGCAACACCAGGTAGCCCAGCTAGTTAAATAATAATTCTCTTCATTCCTAATGATGTAATTCTGGGGTGAAGGCCTCATAATAAACTGATCAATGTTATACCCAATGGCATTTCCAAGCATGGTAGACTTATTTCTTTTACATCAGCAATGTTCTGAATGCAATGGAAATTCCCCTTCTCTTCACTGTTTATTTTTCTTTCACTCACTCTGGTCATAGTGTAATAACTATTCATTTTTATGAAACAAAATGGGTAAATTTTCATTTGCTCTTAGTCTCAGTATCTACTAAATGTTATCATTATTTCTTGGTAGGTGATGTGGTTTAATCAAGGAAAATGCTAATATATATGCAACTCTTAGAAATTGCTTAAATTCAATAGAAAATCATCATCCATTGACAGAAAAATACAACCTTAAACTGTAATTAAAATCTATAAAATATTCCAAATTAACATAAATTCTTCACATCTTATTGGTTATTTTTATGTGTTTCACATTTCCAGCACAGCCTGAAAGATTAACACTGTCTTTCACTAATAGATTAAAGAAAGTATATATTCAATATAGTGTAAAATGTTTTATTACTATATGAAACATAGGATGAAAAGACAACTTGATATCAGTTATGTGACTGCTTTTAGTCATTCAACTTGGTGCTATTGATTATTCCATTCATCAAAGGAAGATTTCTTCTGAAAACTCCACAAATTATTTCCCACACCTACCAGATTAAAAAAGTAGAATCATGTTTTGTTGAATGTGTCTTGAATTAAATTAACTATCAATTATTTAATTAGTCACATAGAACAAAATACTCAGTCCTTTGATGTACTGCTCTCTCATAGCAAAAACAAAAGTTCCATTATAAAAATTGTACAGTTTGTTTACAGAAAAAAACACTCAGCTAACTTCATTTATCAACATCAATATCAAATAAAACTACAGTATCTTGTATAACTCTATTTTACCTAGTTTAGTAGAAGAGTTGGTTGCTGATAGCAGCAAGGTCTAAGATTTCTTACTTTTGGTAGATTATTTCAGGTTTGTTACCAAACCATGCCTGTCTACTTTAATGACTTTCCTATGTTTTATCAAGGAAATAGGGATTTAAATAAAAAGCAAATTAGAAACACAAATCTCTAAGGAAAATTGTAAGTAAAATTTATTCAAAATCACTTTGAATAGAAATAATATGATTATTGTCAGTTAACAGCTATGTGATTTTACTGACAAAAATTTGACCATTATAAAAAAAAAGAACCACAAGTTTAAAATAATTTCAATGGTGTAGCTTTATTTCTTTATAAACTCTTTTCATGACAGGAAAAGAGCAGAAATTGGGAAAGATAGTGAAGAATGGTAATGAACATTTCTCTAATGTTAATAAAATCACTGGAAAACTAAATAACTGGAAGCAAGAGGCAGAGTAAAAATAATGATATAAAGAAAAAGATTAAAGATAAAATCAGGTCAACATTTTATACAACAATCTTCATCAGTTAATGTTTATTCCATGATATTTATTATGTATTGATTAAATAGTATTCTTTAGGTATGAACAAAATGAACAAAAATGATGGTAGACAATGCAGTACCCATATATTTGCATGGAAAACACTAAAAAAGATTAAAATGCACTAAAATATTTTTTCATTATTTCGCTATATTTAATTATTCATCCTTGAATATCATAACATTATCATAATGATCATAACTACACATATATTTTTATATAAGTTTCAGTCGAACAACAATATAGAAAAAATAAAAATATACATTTAAAAAATTTAAAAAATATCAGAATAAATCGATAAAAATGATGAGTATCGTGAGGGATATATCTGTAAAAATCAAATGAAAGCATGATTATATAAAGTAAATAAATCAGCAAATTAATAAAATTTCATATGATTCCCACCTTTTTAATTTGATGATTTATTTATTTTATATAATTATGCTTACATTGATTTTTACACATTTTACAGATCCCTCGAGATACTAATTAAGTTTATCATTGTTAGAATAATATCCAGGAACTGCTGGAACTGGACTCTTACTTTGGGATGTCAAAAACAGGAGAATTAAGTAAAATAATTTTGACAAATTTTTAGTTTAATTCGATTAATTATAATTCAGGCTTTTGATATGTGAAAAAACAATTTTTTCACTCTATTTTATTTAAAAAAAGATTTTTCATCATTTTTATCGATTTATTCCGATATTTTTTAAATTTTTTAAATGTATATTTTTTATTCTTTCTATATTGTTGTTTGACTGAAACATATATAAAAATATATGTGTAGTTATGATCATTATGATAATGTTATGATATTCAAGGATGAATAATTAAATATAGTGAAATGATAAAAAAATATTTAACTGCTGTATTTTTCATATATTTTATTCTATTTTTTGTTTATGTAAATTGACCGCTATTTCAAATTAAAGGAAATCACAACATGCCTTCTTTTAGCTGTCATGCAGTTTAATCTTTTTAAGTTTTTACACTCAAATATATGTAAACTGCATTGTCTACCATAAATCTTTTCATTATTTTTATTGATTTATTCCGATATTTTTAAAATGTTTAAATGTATATTTTTTATTTTTCCTATATCGCGGTTCAACTGAAACTTATATAACAATATTATAACAAAAATGAATAATTAAATATAGCAAAATGATGAAAAAATATTTACCGGCTGTATTTTTCATATATTTTATTGTGTTTTTTGTTTATGTAAATTGACTGCTATTTCAAAATATGGGAGCTGCAGATGACAACATGCCATTTTTTTGCACGGTACAGCTGTCATGCTTTTTAATCTTGTTTAGTATTTCCACTCAAATATATGTGTACTGCATTGTCTACCATAAATTTATTTATTTATTTAATTAATATTTCTCGGGAATATAACACATTTTTCACACTTTTAAAACAATACAGTATTAAGTCACAGCTTTTTAGCTGTACAATTCTGGGACACTAATTTACATCTGTCTTACTGAAGTAAGGCCTCGAAGTATGTGTTTTGTATATTACTGTGTTTTGTAAACAATTATTCAGTCCATTACTGCTTCAGTTACTCACTCTGGTCATTTGTTTCCTTCCTTACTGTCCACGGGTTTGATACAGTGTGAAGTTTGCCCTTGCAACTTCTTGGCTAAAGTCTAAATGGTCTAACAAGACGTTAACAAAGCTCTTCTTGCTTTGAACCAGAATTCTAGGCTTAACAATACTTTACTGTTTCCCATGAGAGTGCAAAACTAATTCTTTTCTGATTCAATTTTTTTTTTCTCCATGAATATTTCAGGGAACTAACTGCATACTTTGTGGATTTACTTCCCTAAGGTAACAGTCCGGTTTAAGACAGGCCTCCCATGTTATAACACGTTGCATACTACCATGGTTTGTGCTCAAACGTGGGTGGATAGTGGAACCCAAAATATTTTACTAGCTCAACAATAGCTAGATGTAGCTAAATATTACCTACATTTAGTTCCACATTAGGTAGATCTAGCTCCTAAATATATACATTGGTTGTGGCAAGTTTAGAATGCGGTGTTCGTTTTTTGGTACCCCATCTCACACCTGGGGGAGGCCTGGTATTACACTTGATTATTTAAAATAAGCCACCACATCAACACACACCCATTCTAAATTAACACCTGAAAATATTTATTTTTCAATGAAGACTAACTAAATTCTGGAGGTACCTAGGGTATTATAGATTTTATGCAATAACTTTCTTTCCGTCTTTATCTTTATAATGCAATCTAGACTTATTTAAACCTTAAACCCTATTGGAACAGGCAACGCCAGATATCTCTGCTAGTAATAATCTACAACATACAAGAGAAATGAAAAATATCCATAATTACATCCACCCCTACCTCTAAAAGCAAATAGTACTAAGACAGTGTTTCTCAACCTTTTTCAGCCCAATGCCCCCTATGACACCTAGCTAGATGTCAACCCCCCCTGTAGTTTAACTGTAAGAAGTACTCAACACTGATATTTTAGAGGCATGTGGTAGCTTGTCATAAAGCAAAACATCAACATTCAGTTCAAAGGTTTTATTAAAGAAAATGTTATAGTAAACATATCAATGAATTTCTAATGGGTGCCCATTATCAAATTAATTGTGGCTGAAAGGCAATTTAAAAGGTTTATTAAAAAGTAAATTACTTAAAAGAGTGCATAGAACATAAATCTTTACTACTAGTGTAAACCTTGAGCTTGATGATTTTTAACAAGTGTGGCAATATTTGGCTCGAGCTTTGATAGATAGTCTCAAGTCACCATAACTAACAATATCCAAGCAGTTTCTTTTCTTCATAATATGGCTTACTGCACTGAATCCTGATTTTACAAGGTAAGAAGAGAGAAAAGCAATGAAAAGCAGTTTTGCTTTTTTCAAAAAAACAGAAAATTTCCCATACTGGTGCAGCCACATTTCATGATATCCTCTGCAATCAAAGATTTGTTTCTTCAGCATTCCGTAGCTCAATGATTTTTTCTTGCAAGTAGATTTCTTGGATTCATAACCCAGTTACTTACTTGTATAGAAGAAATGGTTGGCGAAATAAGCATTTAATAACTCCCCAATGCTAATGGATACAACTAAACAACAGCCATTTGTAAATCAGAATCATAGATATTTATAAATCTACACAATGCCCCCTCAAACTCAAATGCCCCCATAGTTACCTTGACGCCCCCTTGAAACAAACCAATGGCCCCAGGGTTGCTAGCGCCCACATTGAGAACCAGTGTACTAAGACATAAAACTATTACTGGGAAAGCTGCACAATATATCTTTTAGGTTTGTCTGACTGTTTAAAAGAGAAAAAATGCTTGCTGAATATGAAGAGAAATATCAATAAACAAGTTGCAGCCATTTATCATTTCAATTGTCACATTTGAAATTAAGTAAATTTAAAATCTGAAAATTGTAAAGAAAGTTTAGTAAAAGGTATTTTGATCTAAATTTTGCATGCCACACAATCTTGTGCTTGACTTCAGGAAACTCAAGTATATAAATATAATTTAGCTAGCTGCAAGAAGAAACAAGTACTATACATTTGGCTTGGGGCAGTAAAAAGGACAGGCTATATTTATTATTAGAGAAGTATTGGCAGGATTTGACTATAAATTCATAAACAAACATTTCTACCTCCAAGACATTGGAAAGAAGAAAAATACAGTAAAAAAATCAATGATAATAAACTAAAAATAAAAATGCAGACCAGAGAAAAGTAATAAAGCTAAGAATAAAAACAGAAGAGTGTGGAGGAATTCAAAAGTGTATTCAAGTTTCAAGAAACTGAAGAGAATTTTGAATAACACAAATAAAATGATTATTATTTTAAAATTTTTATGACTACTGTTTACCTTCATCTTAATTTTATTAGTTGCTTTTGCTCTAGGGATGTGGGTTAGAGTCCCACCTGAGGCTTATTCTTTATATTCTGATCAACACTATTTGCTCACTGCCAGAGGGTAATCGGTCTGAGCTGAAGTCTGAGTTGGAATAAGAAGCAACTGATAAAATTAAGATGAAGGTAAAAAGTAGTCATAAAAACTTTTAAAATAATAACGATTTATAATACTTCATCTAATAAAAATAAAAAACAGAAAAATGTACAAATAAAATGATATGTAATTAAAACAATGAGCTAATAGCAAAGGAAGCAAAAAATACCTTAAAATTAAAGATGAATGAAAAAAAGAAATCTTTACATAAATACAAAAACAGGAATAAAAAATGCTCATTTCTGCAGTAGATCTGATTTTAACTGACTTTCAGACATATTAACTCTGAGTGTCTTGAACATAATCAAAAAACATCTGCTGAAGACCTACTAGGTGCTAACAATAAAAAGGTATCTAACATTTAAACATTTCTAATGACTGATCCATGTTTCAAATAGAAATAAATTATGAACTTTGGAAGTTTCTTTGGCATAAAACAAATTACACACTGAAATCAGAATTTTTTCATATTCAAGTTTTCTTTGTATTTAAAAATACAAAGAAAACTTGAATATGAAAAATTCTGATTTCAGTGTGTAATTTGTTTTATGCCAAAGAAACTTCCAAAGTTCATAATTTGTCTATCTATCAAGTTTTTATGATGAAATCTCAAAATATAATGTGCTTAAGTGTATTGTTCTACCATTGAAACCACAAGTGCCAATATAGTTGTTCAAGAGAGGGTTTAATCTTCTGGATTTCCATCTTAAATCTGCTTCTTTTTATGGTTTTAAATGAAGATAAGGGACTTGAGATAAGATGAATTTATAATATTGAATTAGAGGATAGGAAATGAAATTTAACCTCCAACACAGAATCAGGCCCCTCACAGATAAGATCTACTCCCAACCCCTATACCAGTCACCCCAATTTTCTTCTACTTCTGTTCCATAGCTTGTATTTTTCAGTTTCATTTCAACTTTTGAAAACAACTGAGTAAACAGTTGAAACATGTCAAGGAAATAAAAGATTATTTTCTAAAAAAACGCACATCATATATACACATTAAATAGTTTTAAATATACAAATATAAATAAACACCTAACACCTAGGAAATCCTTATCTATGGGGACATCACAGTAATGAAACTCAGCCTGTGACAAGGTCAAAATAGGAAGAAAAGAAATTTCACCAGTCTCCAATCCCAGAAGACCCTGTTGGTTATTTTATGTATGTAATAATGTTTTTTTTTGTTTTTGTTATCATCGGGATTATATCATTATTGTTGTTATTATTAAACAACTTGAATTTTCTGTGAATTTGAATTATGTAAATACACTTCTAATGTTGTTATTATCATGGCAATTATTTTTTAAATCATTATTATCATTATCCAAGGGACATAGCTAAGGGAGCAGGTGGGATGATTTTAAATTGTGAGGAGGTCTCCAAAAGCTTTACGAATAGTAGTTCACTTACTGCATTTCTACTAACATTATACAATCTCCAGCTATGTACACTAAATCAATGTAAAGGGTAGTTTAGTATGGTATGGGTTATGAGGATAGGCTAAAAGTGTTACGGTTAACATTGTTACAAAATAGGAGGGATCAGGGTAACTTAATAGAAATGTTTAAGATTATACATGGTTTAGAAGTAGTGAACCCTGATGTATTTTTTACTAGAAGGGGGGTACAAGGGACTGAGAGGCCACACATATTCTTTTTTAGCAATAGAGTGGTAGGACTTTGGAATAGATTACCAGAATATGTAGTGCTATCAATAGATGTAAATGATTCTAAGAAGAATTATAATGTTTATTACACCACCACAAAAGGTTTAAGGACCTAGACATTGGGTAAATATGATTGTTATGATGTGTGCTTGTATATAAAAATTGTATACTTTTTTCACACTAAAATAAAATGTAAAAATGTACACCCAAGGAATGACACAGACAGATTGTCTGTGAAAAGAAAAGAAGAAGACTCATCAGCATAGAAGACTGTTTCCAAATGGGATTGGAAAAGCATGTGCAAGCATACAGTGAAGATATCATGAAAAGCGCTTGAAGCATTGCAACAAACAATAAAAAGGTAACAAACATGGTAGTAATGAAAACAAAGAAAGAAAAATGGGAACAAAAAAGACTCCATGGAGAATTCAAAAGACAGAAAATAATGAAGATGAAAGATGATGTGTTACGTTATGGCTTTGTTAAAATATTCTCACGGTCAGAAAAAAGCATATATTTTGTCCAGGCTCTTTTGTGTCAGAGGTCGAACTCCTACAGCATTTGGCGTCAGATGTGATCAGCTGAGAATTTTATGATTGCTGCGATTTTGGCCCCAAAATACAAGGTTGACACCATGATTTTGTGATTAATGCCTCACAAATTTTCACGTTGATAAAAAAAACCAAATGTTTTGAAAAACAAATTATCACGGATCCAAGTCTTATTATAGATTTCAAGAATCAGCAGTCAGTTGAAAAGGGCACGCTCCATGTGTGTCATACCTACAGGGGCATGACCAAATAGTCTCTTAGCCTTTCTCTCTCTCTCTGTACCAACACTCTCTCCTTCTCCTTCAGTGGACAAAATGTTTACGTGTTGTATTTGACAGAAACTGCTATGTGTTTTTATATGTCTGTTTCTTGCGACAAGAACTTTGAAACAAAATAAAAGCAACTTTGGACATTTTGATAAAAACATGGTCTTCGCTGTTTCTTTCTTCTGTGCAGTGCTTGTATCTGCTGACAGAGTGAATATGAAAGAAAGAAAAAAACTGGAAAAGTACATGGACTTGGCCCGGGAGCTGAGAAAGGTGTGAAATACGAACGTCAGTGTAGTGACAATAGTTGTAGGTGCAGACTACAGCACTACTGGGGTCTGCAAGAATACTGAGGAGGGTACTGGAAATATGAGACTAACCACTAACAGATGGATTGAACATGACATAAATGTTAGAAAAGTGGGGGGGAAGGTTGGGACAGTACAAACTAGAGCGCTGCTGTGATATGTAAGGATGCTGAGAGGAGGCCTGGAGACCTATGGAGACTTACTATCACTCAGCCTTCAGTGATGACCATCAGACATCTGGTGAGGAGGGGCAAACCACAGCACTGTTGTGGGCTGAAGGAATGCTGAGAGGAGTGCTGGGGATTTGCAGAGACTTGATGTCACTCAGACTCTAGCGATGACCACCAGACATCTGGTATAAACATGCAGACGCATGAATAATAATATTAATAATAATAATTAGAGATTTGATATTTAGTTTGAATTATCATCACACTTTAATAAAAGAGCCATTGCTTTGTTTTCAATTATTATTGGTATATTGAATTCAGAGAATAAAAATAAAAATAAAATGCAATAAGATTTTTTACAAACGGAGGATTTGATATAAGTTGACAGAAGAAAAATAAATACAAGCCTGGCTGCTGCATGGTCAAACTTCACTCCCACTTCTATTCCGACTGAAGATGATTACTACAACTTTTGTATTGTAGATATAATATATAAATTTGTAGGTATATAATACTTGTCAGTTTAGCTCAGTTGATAAGAGAGCCACCTTCCAATCACATGGTTGTGCTTTCAAATCACGGTAGGGAAATGTTAATTTTATATATAAGTTTGGTTTAATGTGATATGATAGACAAACAGTGAAGATTTAACTCCCCTAAATTTGGTGAGGATTGTTCTTGTTCTTGTTGTCCTTGTAACAGGGATGAACAAAGTCAACTCCAACTTGGACTGGAGTATATACAATATATGTATATCTCAATACATGTGTTGATAGTTCTTTGATTTATATGTGTGTATAAATATATATGTGTGTATACATATATATGTGTGTGTGAGTGTGAGAGAATGAGTGTGTTGTTGGTACATACTGTGTAAGCTTATACAAATACATTTAAGAAATCAAAGCACAAAATATATTCACACAAATATATATGCACATACACTTATGCTAATATATATGCATGCATACACATGAATGTATATATAGTGAGTATATTGCTAATTTATACCATCTCAATATACACACAAACTTTTATACAAATATAAATATTATATATCATATCACTTAACATTGAATATATTTTATAGATTTCCACTGAAGCGAATATTTTTTTATGCTTTTCTCACCAACATTAAGCATATGACTGGCTATTTGGGAAATCATCTTTCCCTGTGCAACAAGGCTTGCTGCTAGAATGATTCCATAAAGAAAAGCTCCATTAATTCAATAGGGATTTTGAAGCAAGTTCAGTTAAAGCAAATTGCTCTTCTTCCCTATTTTGGTGTGGATGAGCTTGGTGACTTTTTATTTTTTAAATCTTTTTGTCTTGAAAATACAGAAATGTCAGAGGCAGTTGATATTACATACAAACAGAGTTGTCGTTTACATGTGCTGCAATATCAAATGGTGTATGGAATCATTTTGTGGTCAGCTCACGAGGTGAAAGATGTGATGAAATGAAAAAGGAGCTCGGTTTTGAAGGACTGATAAATTATATCCAAATAGAAAAGTGAAGATAAAAAGGAGGAGAGTTGAAGCTGTGCAAATGGCTGACTGATCTCAAATAGAGGAAAATGCAAGGATCAGGAATGCTTCCTTCCATCTCATCATGATGGTAATAAAAACTGAAATGTTGACGTGAACAGCAGGGGAATCAAATTTTATCCATTCATGCCATGTGAAATAGTGTATTTTGCGACCAATTCTAAAAAGTAAATTCATCATTTTGAATAACTCTTTAGGAAGACATTATGTTGTGCACTGTAACAGTTAGAAACCGTCAACCAAAACTGTCACCAAAACTGTCAAATAGGTTTCTTCTTCTTTTTCAAGTCAGTTTGGCTGGCTGGATATGTATGTACCATGCATACAGGCTATACCAATAGGACAAGAAAGTCTGAATATTTCAACATTTGCTCCTTATTATGTCTAGAAAAAACGGTTTATTTGTTTTTTTTAAAATTCCTCCCCATAATATGCTTTTAGTGGGGAGTTCAATTTACAATGTAAGTTCATGGTAAATTGATCCCTAGTTTGTGCACACTTGTTGTTTTGAAAATTCAGACTTTTTAGTGATCTAAAAAGAGATGAGAGAAGTAACATATTAATTAATCACCCCTTTTTTTACTTGATCACCCCCAACATAGCATGTTGGTAACATGATATTTTCTATTGCGTGACTAAGCAGACCTGGGTTCTTTTTCATTGGATAAGATAAGTATCTTTTTAAAGTTTTCTCTTGAATCTTTTGTCAATTTCTATCTTCTTTTGACCAAAAAGAAGGTAGAAATTGATGAAGAAAATTTGAATAAAGCAAAAACAAATTATGAATCAGGAGAAAATAAGCAGGCAAGTGATTGAGGTGGAATGGAAAGTAAAATATGAAAGAACAGGTAGTGAAACTAATTGATTGGAGGAATAAAATAAAACAGATGGTTTAAAGAAATATAAGAACAGGTCTGATTAGTCACTCAATAGAAACCATCACATGACAAATGTCTTTTGGCAGCATGCCGTGTTGGGAGTGATCAATAACAAAATTGGAAAAAGAGGTGATCAAGTTACTTCTATTGCCTTTTGTTGGGCAGTGATTACTAATAAAGTTTGAATTTTCAAAAAAAAACAAATGTACACAAACTAAGGGATTAATTTAGCATATACTTACATTGCAAATAGAACCCCTCGACAAACCCATTTGGATCTAAGTGAATGAAGAGAAGAAAAGAAAAACAAGGAAAAGAAAAAGAGAATGCCAAAATTTAGAGAAGAAAGAAAGGAAAGAAAAGGATTATAAGAAAAGGATTATAAGAAAGGAAAGAAAAGGATTATAAGAAAGGAAAGAAAAGGATTATAAGAAGAAATAAGAAATAACAAGGAATCTGGAGGGAAGAAGCTGAATAAGA
Organism: Architeuthis dux; assembly: GCA_006491835.1. Taxonomy (NCBI): domain Eukaryota; kingdom Metazoa; phylum Mollusca; class Cephalopoda; order Oegopsida; family Architeuthidae; genus Architeuthis; species Architeuthis dux. The sequence goes on along the minus strand of VCCN01000724.1, from coordinate 16,208,972 downwards.
AAAGTAAGCAAAGAGATAAAGTCATTTGGAAAAGATAAAAGAGAAATTCAGTGAAATAAAGAAAATGGGAAGAAAGAGTGTACGTCTTGAAAAAGAGAAGATAATATTTTATAAAAGTGTTAATATATAATAAAATTAAATTAAGAAAAGAAGAAAAGTAAAAAGCAGCAAGTGAATGGATGAAAAAATCAACAGAAGAAATCAGAGAATGTAAGGAAGAAGAGACAGAATATTGGAGGAAAGAAATAATATTAAATAAGGGGTTTTGTTATTTGAAAAACAACAAGGGTAAAGCAATGCTTCATTAATTGTTACCCAGTAAATTTTCCCACATGGCTGCAGTTGATGCAGACTTACCCAAGTGTAGCAATTGCTTTTTGATTTGAACATCCATAGATTGATGATAAAAAGAGATAAATTTGAAGAGCTGTTTCTCCATAATAGTCATTTATCAGAGAAGAAAAGATGCTTTATGAAGTTAATGAGCAGCTGGCTTGATAATGCAATTGGGTGATGCCATCTAACATAACATTAACATGAAAGAACCTGTAAATCTAAATTAAATTTGATAAAAAAAAGCATTGCTTTCATTTTTATTTAATGCAGAATTTCATTGTTGCTGGTCATACAGAATAAGAAAAACTAATGTCGATATATTGTTTGGACAATATTTATATAAATT
>VCCN01000724.1:16193149-16208280 GCA_006491835.1 Architeuthis dux | reverse complement strand
ACTGGGGGCTGCAAATTGGGGTTTAAAGGTAACTTGACCCAAAGATTAACATAAGATAGGTGATGCTGACATCTGATGATCTCTAAAGGTCATTTGAGGTCACCAAAGGTCTTTTCAAGCCAATACTTCCAGTCCAAAGTATTGGAATCAAATAATTTTTATATCAGAATTATCTTCAGTCATTATTCTAAAGAATGGCATAATGATTTCTGACAAAAAAACATTTTTAGGTAATTTTTGTACGAATAGTATCTGATCATGACCAAAAAGTATCCAGCAATAAACAGTATTTCCAATGCAGAAACTATCAGCAGCCAAAAATAGGTCATGTGTGTGTGCATGTGTATGTTTTATATGAATTGGCGCGGATGCATGCGAAATGGAAGACGTACAGTGGTAAAGAGCAGGACCATGTATAGGTTGCTTTCAGGGTGGACATAGGTTTGATCCCTTCACAGTTCAGCAATGACTAACACTGATGCCAGGCTGATATGGGTTCCCAATAATTATTAATTATTGATAATTGTCTGTATAATTATCATATTCTGTCGGATACAAATTTATCCATTCCCTGATTTCATATATATATAGATGTATGAATAAATTTAAGACAATCCAGGAGTGTATGTATGTATGTATGAATGTTTTTTTATGTTTTTTATCGTTTTTTATTCCTTCATTAATTCTTTTGTGTAATGTGGACTGCAGTTTCAAACATATTTCATTATCAACAAATGTTTGGGAAGTGAGAGAGACCAAAATTCAAAATTCTAGCATCCTGTGTTCAGGGCCCATTAAGTACATGTGTTCTTTGATTTGCTGGTTGAATGTGTGAGTGAGCATGATCATGATAATGTGGGTGGGTCAGTGTGATATATGTCTGTTTTCTAAAGGATGGCAAAACTGGCCAGTTATCAGTTTGGCTGGTGACCCCTGTGATTAATGTCAAGAGTGAGTGTGTTCTGTGTATGTGTATGAGTAGTAGGGTGAGAAGAGAGAGAGTGTGTGGGTAAGGTATATTAAGGGAACAGTCTGATCCTAGGTGGACGGTTATCAGTATGGCTAGTAACCCCTGCTGTTAGGGGATTAATGTCAAGAGTGAATGTGAGTGTATTATTGCATGTCAGAGTTATGTATGAGTGTATTCTGTGTATGTGTAAGAGTATGTAGGGTGAATAGAGAGAGTGTGTTGGTAAGTTAGTGTGAGTGCGTAAAGTGTCAGTGTGTGTATGGACCTCAAACAACCTTGGAACATACATATACCCATAAAGACATAACCATAAAAACGAAAAATACAAATCAATGTAAAGGGATCAGCACTGATTAAACAAACTTATTAGACGATTTACAGCTGAATTATACAAAGAAACAACTATATATAACAAAGTTTGTGTGTGTAGGTGAGACATAGTTGAGATCCATAATGTACAGTGTTTATGATGTCTTATGATATTGATATTTCCAGCCACAAGGGTTTATCTATTATGTAGATCTTACAGGTAAAAAATAAAATTGGCCAGAAAACACACTTTTGGCTTTTTAATCAGTACTTTTTCTTTCTTTCTTGTGAATTTTGTTTTAACTAAAACAGTCATCATGAAAATTCATTCTTATTTGCAGTTATTAGCAAATGTAATAGCAATTTATGCTTTCAGTTCTTCACTGCTGAAAAAGTTACAGCTTGTCAATTAGCAACACAAATCAATCACCCATTTTTCAATTTTCTTTATTTGATGTAAGCACTTTAGAAGATCATTTTACATTTCAAAATATACCAAGTATAACAGATTTTCACTGCTTGTAGATGTTTTTGTATATAAGTTAATTCAACCTTTTGCAGTAGGAAAAATTGGCACAATGTTTCTAGGAGAAATGCTCTAAAAAAAGAAAACATTTGAGCTTTTCTTTTTCATTTTTGACTGTATTCATCCATTCTTTTTTATTTCCTGTGCTATTTATAAAATAAAACCACCAAGCATATACTATTATTGATCATGCCTGCTATCTTAACTTGACTAATAATGAACAAGTTTGTTAAGATTTTTATAAAAGGTTATCATTTATATTTTACGTAGATCTGTGATTCAACAACTATGAGAATAAAGAGAAAATAATTTAAAAATACACAATGCACAGTAGAATTCTGAAGAGTGAATAGTTTAAAAAGTTTAAAACTGCTAGTGAATTTGCTTTTAACTCAGAACTTAAAATTAGTAATTATAATACACTATAAAAAGTATAATTCTTTTTTTTTAGATAAATGAAGTGTATGATGCTTAATACACATATGAAATAGACTTTGACAAAACTTGATCAAACATTTGAGAATCTAATACTGAGAATGGCTGAGTTAATTTGTTTTTGTGAATTTCTCCATGAAAAAATACTTATACAAGCCATGTAAATAATAAGCTACTATAAAATATGATACAACTGACTAAAACTTTCAAGTTATTCTCATGGCATGAAATTAAAGATTTTTACTCTCTCTTAAATGTGAGTGAATGGCATGCTAAAAGTGATGCAGTTGATCTAATAGTGAAGATTAGTATATTGACAATTCTACATCTGAGTCTTCCTTCTCCTCCTCAATATCATATAAGAACAATTGATGCTGATTGACCGTTATACACCGAATACAGTTGAGTTTATGAATAGCTACTAGGGTTATAGCTTCTTAGGTGATATGACCACTGTATACAAAATGGAATTTTTATGAAATATATGACTTTATTTTCTATTGTACTTTGTCTATAAAATCTTTAAAGTCATGAAAGCACATGGAATGTGTTGTCACATGTTGCTACTGTAAGAGATATGCTATCAAAGTTCAAATGTATTGTTATTTTCAAATAATATATATAAATAATGAACTTGAATATTATTTCTATACATGCACAAAACTAACTACATTTGATAAGAACTCTTTGATAAACTCAAAAACAGGAGATTTCCTTTCCAAATTTTGTTCAGAGAACTGAAACCCTTCCATGTGTTCTTGATGTTGTTACTACAAGGTTTCAACCAATTAAGTCATAAGACTCTTCTCAAAGTTACAGACACAAGATTTCCTTCTCCTTAGTGAGTTTCATTTTTAACGATAAATGATTTCATGCTCTAACCCAGAGTTATATCTAGAAGCTTTATTTTCCCTAGTAAAGATGAGAAAATTACTAAGCCATATAATTTCAAATGGAAAACTAGACTTTGTAATAATGGTACAGTTTGAATAATTTGAAAGTAAGAAAATAGATGTAAAAACCGGTTTAATTTAGGGTTTTTGGCTTTGTAAATTAATCATCTTGTACACTTTGTCACCTAGAAAAACAATTTATTTTTGTTATTAATCAGTGCATCACATGAATATTTCTAGCTAACTCATAGGTTGGATTTTGGTTTTTAATTTATCATTGATAGAACTTTCTAGAGTTTTTATTGCCTATTTATTTGCTTATTTTCTTTCAGTCATTTTTATTTATTTTATCAACTTATTTTTACTTTTTCTGTTTAATTGTTTTAATATTTTTCCACATCTTTTCCTTATTTCATTTTTTTCTAGCAATTTTTTTTCTAGTAATTTTTCATAAATGTCACATTTTCTGATTTTAGAATGTCTCAGTTAAAAACAAGAAATGTGTAAAATGTCTGCAATCTGTTGACTGCCAACTGCTCCTACATTAACCAACAAAACCATAAATTTGCTTTCTTTTCCTTTCTAATGAGCAATTTTTAATTTTTTTCATTACTTTTTTGTACTAGATAACTTTTTTGCATATTTTGCTTTGTGTTCTTTTATAGAAATTTAACACATTTTTGTTTTACTTTATTCGACTTATGCTTTTTAATGTTATCTCGTTATTAATTTTTTGTCTATTTTGCCCATGATTTTATCAATTATAACTTTTATTTTAAACTTATTTTTAATTTTACTTCATTAATTATTCATATTTGCTTCATATCTTATTCCTTATCAGTTCACTATTTTTTTTATTGACTTTAGTTTATCAATTTTCCACCAATCATATTTGCAATTAATTTATAGTTGAATATGTTTTACTTTGATTCTGTTTGATATTTCATTTTCATTTTAATTTGCTAAATTTTTATTATATTTATTAAAATATATAGAATGAAAATTTATCTACTTCATTTCTTCATGTTATTATTCTTCCTAATTAATGGTTCTTTGTAAATTTATTTTTATTTTTATTTACATTTAAGCTTCATTTATATTTTTTAATTATATATTCCTTTACACGTCTATTTTTTAATACTTTTTGTTCTTAGATTTGCTTCCCCACCTTAAGAGTACTGGTTGATATAAACATTTCTTCTATTTATATTTATTGATGCTTCCTTCCCTTTATTTTGTTTCCTGATGTATTTATTGGAATTAGATTACTAGTAACATGTCCATTTTGTTAGCTTAGGCTTCTTTGAAATCAGATTAAATCTTTGATAATGCCATTGGGTTAACAATTTAATCTTCTTTTTTTTATAGATTTATTTTTTATTCTTTCATCCCAAAGAAATATATATTCATTTTGTTTTTCTCCTTAAAAGAACAGCATAAACTCTGATTAAAACTTAACAACTCTCAACATATCTAGTGAAGGATTCTTTTCCTCCTATTTATAGGAAATACAAAGACAAAATACTACAAATGAAGCCCTTTGTAAAATATATCTCCAACTTTGAATCCCAACAAAAAATATGTTAAAGCTAACATCAGATCAGTTCTTCAAGTAACAAGATCAAAATCCTACTTGGACATAATGAGACAGATTTAATTATGTACATATATTATTAGTTATATACAGATTATTTCTTATTTAAGAACTATTTTTCATTATTTTTTTAATTTAGATGTACTTTAGATGTAAAGCGGATACAATTTAAATAACTAGCCAAGAAAAAGGAGAAAATCATGCTTGGGAAACTGTTCCCTCAAAGAGAATCATTGTGCATCTGCAGGTGTTTTAGCTGCTATTGCTTTCTCTTAGATTTCTGCACTGACTTAGATATGGTGTGTTATTCCAGCAAAAACAGTATTTTTAAAGTGATATTTATACAATAAACTCATCAGAAAGCAAGTAAAGGTCTCAGAATCAATACAAGAGTTTCAGTGTTTATATTGCATTTTATATATATATGTGGTAAAGGCATGATACAGAAAAACCAGATCTGAACATTAGTCAGGAACCATATTTTGAGTCAGAAAAAACCCATTGACATCATGAAAGTAGATAATATCATAAATTTCTGTTTATTGCAGGCCCGTCGGAACAAAATTCATATTGGGGGTCTGCAAGCAAAGCAGAAAAATCTTCATGCCTTTTAGATCGCTGGAAAACACCCCCATTTTAAAAAGTGCACTATTTAATTGATGGATATATGATGATATTCAGATATCTAATTAATGAAGATAATTATGAACAAAAAGGCTGCTTAGGGAATCTTTTGAAGATAGAGCTTAAAAAGTTGTTAGAAATCAATGTATTTTTCAAGTCATCCACAGACATTTTCTTTTATTAATCATATTGACTGAAAAATTAGAAAGGAATTGACCTGACTGTAACATTTCAATTTATTATTTTGGTATTTACAATTCTTGGGATCAAATCTATCAAATATTATCTTCTTTTTTTAAGAATATTCTATAATAATTCTAAACCTCAAAACATCTAAAACAAATCCTACTGATCATGAGATGGTGATTATAATCTTGAGTATCATCATCCTTGGGAAGAACACTTATTTGTTCTAAAATTTATTTTCTCTCTATAATCTACCCTAAAGATCTCAAAATAAACATTTAATATTTGTCAATGTTTATTTGAAATTCTGTGATGAGTTATCAAAGATTAATGACTTCTTCATGGCAAAATGATCATCTTTGTTATCTTCATGTTTTGTCTGCTGAGTGCATCTGTTGAAAAGAATGGTTCAAAGAAGTCATTTATACAGTTTAGATTCCTGCTTAATATAGGTGCAAGGTGGTATAATGGTTATCAACTCAGGAAATGAAATTAGAAATTCAAGTTAAGACTGTTTGCTATTGGGAAAGGCATGAATCTGAGTCTCCCTGTGATCTGTCCCATCATCAATCATCTTGACCCGGGTCTTGTTACTGGTATGCTAAAATGGTAGACAGAGAAAAGAGTAAATGAATAATCTAGTTCTCATAATTACCTTTCCCATCTGGGCATTGCTGCCTTGCTGCCCTCCATTATTAGCCATAATGAGTGGAGGAAACTCATTTCTTTTCAATTGAAATTTCCAATGTTTTCAGTGTTTAATTTGTTTTCTTATAGTCATCATCAGTTGTTTAAAAAAGTACATAAAAAACCATGTTCATAATATAGCTTCCATATTTGTATTCTGTCATATGAACTTCTTCATCTTCAAAATGTCTGACATGGCAACCATTTGGGAACATCTGACATGCACTCTAAGTGTCTAAATGATGTATGTTGTTAACTGAGTTTGAAGCAATGAATAGTAGATGATATTATCAATCGGCTTATCAAAATAAAGTTAAAGCCTTGTGAAACCTAATATTCTCTTAGTCAGCTCTTCACTCCTGAGGTCTTGTGACAAACCAGTTCATCCTGATCTACAAAACAATGTAGTTTAGCCTTCCTAAGAGTCTCTGGCTTTGTCACTGAAGTATAATTGTTCATCAATGCTATGCTGACATTCTGTCCTTCCTATCATTAAACCCAGCAGATGAAGAGGCTGTTTCAGTATGTAGTGCTTACAGTAATCTATAAAAGATTTAGAAATCAATATGACAATCCACACTGCTTGATGGAACAGGTACAAAATATTGTGTGTGCTGTATTTACTACCTCCACCTTTCTATGAAATCCAACAATAGCACACATCTTTCTAAGTATATTGCCTAACCTCAAAACCTGTAAAATATCCCATAACATTTTTATACACAGTATCTAAGAAAGGTATATACACTGAATTTTCCCAGTAAACATTGTTTAATGAATCACAAAATGTTTACTTCAATAAGAAATGTGTATCACTCTTTGAATAAAAGAACCTAACTACAAAGATGTTGGTAATGTATCTTGTGTTTATATTATGCTTTGAAACATTATAAAAGACAATCTTTACACCAATCAAATCAAATACAAAAACATTCCATTTAAACATAATGCAGCAACTGCAGCAAGAATAAAGTGCAACTGGCACAACTCCAGACAAAGATTAAGTTGTGATTTTCTCTATTTTTTCTGAGCTTTTTACTTTGAACTGCTAATTTGAATTGTGGTATGTGTATCTATATGAAATGTTGCATTACAAACCAAAACTATAAAGGAGGTTTGCCAGACATGATTTAAATAATTTTATGACTCGGATTATGAGATATTCAATGAGATTTTGAGAATATGATTATTTTCTAATTGTTTTCATCACTGTATTTTAGCCAATGCACTCTCTTGCTCTAGTTAGTTGTATGCTGCATCCAGTAACCTTTATTTACTTTAAATGTATGATAGAAATTTACACACTAGTTTAGACAAAAAGTAACTGTAAGTAAAGATGCTGAAAACTGTTTTAAAATCTTAAACCATTAAAATAATTCCTTATTGCATTAATTAAACTGAAAGTAGCAAATAAGTAACACATATTTCAGAAGTACAAGATTTTTATCAAGAAAACACAAGCACCAATTTTATGGTACAATCACTTTTGATTATTTAGAAGATTGAGAGTTACGCTAGAACAACTAGATTCTACACCAAGAAAGGCAGGATAATTGATTATGTTTTGAACAAACTAAGGATATGTTGTGCCTGAACCCCAATCTAAAATGATTAGCAAATAAAGAATATGATTTGATTTCAGGTGTTAATCTTTTTTATATTAATATTGAGATATCAAAGATCTGTAATTACGAAATGAGTTATTATCATTCCAATAGTTGTTTGGATTACTGAATACTTTTTTAGGGTGTTTTTGTTTGTAACCACACTATTTCAGCAGATACATTTTGCAGCTGGTACACATGATGAAGGCCATAGAATGACTCAGCTGAAATATTGTGGTAACAAAAAAACAACAAAAAGAATGGCACCAATAATCCAAATAACTCTTGAAAATATTTTACAATTATACATTAACTAATTTAAAAAAATTCTTTTTGATTAGTACATTAAGTTATACAAATTGCTAAGAAAAAGAAATGGAGATTATGATGAATAATAGACAGCAAAAGACTATCCCAAGGTCAAGATACCAAGATAAAATTTGCTAGGACTATATTAAAGACCAACATTGTTACTGGGTGAGGTACAAACATTGTGCATACTATAAAACTATTGCCAAAAGCTTATCAATAATGTCATATTCATAATCACATTACTGATAAGCTTTTCGCAATAGTTTTATACTATTGCACTGAACTAATAATTTCTCTATAAAAATAACTTCAATAGTCTTGACGTACTGCAACTCCTATTACCATATAAAACTTAATTTTACTATTTGGGCTTGTAGATTTATTGATTAAGAATGATAAAATGGGTTTGGTACTATTTGGCGAAGACGATTTGGCGTGGGAATTCTGGCCTTAGCGTTAAGGTGTCAAACGTATTTTGGCATCTGCCCATTTGGTGACTGGCATTATGACATTAAGAACATTATTTTATTTGTCTGTATGGACAGTTTTAATGCAACAAAATTACAATATATCTGTTATTTTACGGCAAAAATCATTTTTTATTATTTTTTTACACTCAAGTAAAATGCTGAAGACCACAAACTAGATCAACTGCTAAAGGACTTAGATAACATCAACTGGCACATTGTAGGTTTAAGTGAAACCCACAGAAAAGGTTAAAACCTTCTAAAGCGTAAAGTAAGTAAGCATCTATTCTACTAAAAAGGGAAAGAGGAGAACATATACAATGGTGTAGTATACACAGCATACACTTCGTCGGCCGGTGGATGAAGAGTGGGAGAGAGATGATGGGTGCCAAGAGACCGTTCCCAACAGGGGAACTTGGTCTTATGTCTTCCCAGCCCTAGGCGGTCTGCCTCCTGGCTGCTTGAGTCTCTCAGTTTTCTGTCCGGGTCTCTTTGGGTCTGCTTTATAGGTTTCTCGAACACCTACACAGGTGTCATTCATGTTTGTTGGACACCTATGCATATACCTATTTCCTGAGTGGGTCACTTACATTTCCACACAGGTGTTTGACCCCGGAATAACCTTTTCGTGGTAGCATTTGATAACAATCAGTAAGATAATGGACCAAGAGAAGACCAACTACACAATATTCATGGGAGACTTTAATGCTAAAATAAGTAAAGGAAAGGCTTGGGAAACTAGTGTAGGAAAATATGGAATAGGCCAGAGAAATGAGAGAGGTGACATGCTAGTAAATTTCTCAGAGATATGGATTAAAGGTAACCAATACATTCTTTCAAAAATGAGAAGATCGAAAGTGGACTTGGAAAAGTGCAAATGGTATAAAAACAAACAAAATTGTCTTCATAATAGCTGACAAGATCAATAATATTACAGAAGTTGTTATAAACAAAGTAGACATAGGAAAGTAGCTGTTAGTGACAGGTCGCACAAAAAAGACCCCTGCCCGTCATGGGAGAGAGAGGAGAGGACCGGTTAGATAGCAGTTTTAGAATTTTGAATCCAGAGCGACAGGTCAGAGATGAAGTAGGAAGAAGGAGGAACCCTTGATTTTCATAATAGTAACTCAGAAAAGTGACCAACTCTGAAAAGAATCTGTATCGATGGAAATAAAACAACAGATTTCCAATTGAAGAACCTGGATTTTGTTGTCTTTTCTCTCCACCCATGTGGGAGAGCCTTTTCTCCGAAATTAATTTCCCTCCACAGAAAGTTCAGCTCCCGTCAACAGAAAGTTTGGCTCCCGTCAGCACACCTGGACCGAGAGTCATCATCATCATCATCTGCTCTCTCTCTCTCTCATCATCTCTTTCTCTCACGGCGACCAGAAGAAGTACAGATTGCCATTATACAACCAGCGACTATGCTACATAGCGCAGCTATTCTGACAGTGCATAAGAGTGAGAAAAGTTCCCCAAAACCTCTGATCCTACTCCACAAAAAAGGAGATAACTGCAATCTTGGCAACTATTGCCCTATTACGCTATTACCTAACATATATAAACTATTCACAAAAATACTCGCAGACAGACTAATATGCACTCTAGATAAAAATCAACCATGCAAGCAGGCAGGCTTCAGAAGTGGCTACTCAACAATAGATCACCTACATGCAATAAATCAACTAACTGAGAAACCATTTGATTCAGTAGAACACACAGCAGTCTGAGAACAAGGTGTATTAACACACAATTACATACAAATCATCCAAAACATATTCAAAAATGGCACTGCAATAATTAGACTACATAAAGATACAAACAAGATAAAGATAGCAAAAGGAGTAAGACAAGGGGATACAATATCACCTAAACTATTTACAGCAGGCCTTGAAGGCATCTTTCGGAAAACTGATTGGGAGGGAATGGGAATAAATATAGATGGAGAATACTTAAACCACTTGAGATTTGCCGATGATGTTTCTGTGACATCAGAAGCATCGGAAGAATTACAAAATATGTTGACAGATCTGAATAGAGAAAGTAAAAAATAGGCTTAAAGATGAACAGAACAAAGACAAAAGTAATGTTCAACGATAAAGTCCCCAAAAGGTCATAAAGATAGAGGGAGAAACTCTAGAAGAGGTTGATGAATACATCTACCTAGGTCAGGTAATAAAGTTAAAGAAAGTCCATGACAGCAAAATAAAACGATGCATAACAATAGGTTGGAAGTCATTCTGCATGAATAGCGACATTTTGAAGAGCACCTTACCAATCTGCTTAAAGTGTAAAATATACAATGGTTGCATAATATCAGCCATGACTTATGGATGCAAAACATAGAAATTATCAAACCAAGCTGAAAACCAACTTAGAATTGCACAGAGAGCCATGGAAAGAGCAATGCTAGGGATAACATCAACATGGATCAGAGGGAGGACTAGAGTGAAGGATATTATACAAATAATTAAGTGGCAAAAAGGGAGATGGGCTGGTCACCTAGCAAGAAGAAATGACAATAGATGGGGCAAAAGACTAACCGATTGTTGCCCATGGGACAGTAAACGCAGTAGGAAAAGACCAGGCACAAGATGGAGGGTTGAAATTTTAGACCTGTTTTATTGCTTTTTGGTTTTGTACTTTTGGCTTTGTAACTATTCAGTAATGCATTTGATCATCAGAGATCTTGTCAAATAATGACAATGTTCATGAGGCTGCATTGGGGTTAATTTTTTTCTGACAGTATTTGGAGTAATAGCATTCATAATATTGCTTATCAAATAATACTGTTATGAAAATATACAGAAGACATATTTTTGGTAAAACACGTTTTGCATTTCATTTCTCAAGAATATACTCCAAGTAATAAACTTCACAAATGTTTGAGTAATAATTTCCATTCAAGTGCATTCTTAATAAATCTGCATGATGAGTAGCTTCTTGAAAATGATCAATACATGATTTTCACTCAGAAAAGTTCATTTTCAGCAGTAACTTGGGTAACCTATGACTTTGTGTACAATCTTAATGAATGTCCCAAGATTGTATTTAGGTTCATAGTGAAAAATTTACTTTTTATAAACAATATAGAAAAATAACCTATATCAATACATTTTTGGAAATAACTCTCATTATTGAACTTTGTTAGATACTTTGGAAATAATCTTTAATAATAAGCATCATTTTAGTGCAAACTTTTAATGGTCTTTATTAATTAGTAATTTATAATCTTCATGTAAGTGATTGCCAACTTAGAAATCATATCAAGAATTGTTAATTAGCCTATTACCTTTTGGTCAAAGAAAAAGCTGATCATAATTCATATTAAGGGAGACAACATCTGAATCTTTTCTTTGGTTTTAGATTATCAGCTGTTTTTTTCCCCGCAAATCAAAATATTGGCAACATTTGTTTAAAGTTCTGAGATGAAGCAATATCATGTCTTTGTTGTTCAATTATACGAGAATCCTTATCTTTGTTATATTTCAACTTGGTTTACTCTTGAGTACTAGAGAGGAATTTTCAATCAAATCTTTTAATTTTGTTTTCTTGTCACAGCCAGTAAAATTTAAAGGACTGCACTTTGTGTTCCATTACTGTCACTTTATGTGCAATGACCTGCCTTTGAAGGGGCTGTGAGGATTTCTTCAAATGATGTCCTGTAGGAGGTATTTAACAATGAGTCCATGAAGTTATGAATCGCTCAACATAGGACTTTAAATTACAACTCCAGAAACTAAATAGAACCAATAATGGAAATCATTTTATCCCCTTGGCTGCTGTTCCCAAAGACACAGGGTGTTTGGGGAGCCTTAAATTCTATAGTTTTTGATACTGAATATTTCCTTTTAGATGGTACTGAATTCTGTACTTGGTTTGAGAATGGATTGTTCTATTATAACTGATAATAAATGAACATTTGGAATATTTTGTCATACCATAACTAAACAAGAATATCAGTGTGCCTGTAAAAATGTGAACTTTTTGTTTCAGGGTAATCAGACCAAAGAGAAATGTCAACCAAAATGATGATAATAGGTTAGTTTTTAAAATGTTGGGCCACACCCTCATCATCTCACTAAATAAATAGAGCATCAAACTCGTTGTAATAATATAGGCTTATCAGCTGATTTGTTTACTAATAGAGAAGGTAAATATAGCATTCTGAGTTAATCATAAAGGAAGGAAAAACAGACATCACACTCCCCCTGTTTGGCCAAAGGACAACAGTATGTTTTTTAGAAACTTTAGATATGTTACAGAAATGTAACAAATAGTGGAGTTGAAATCCTATGCCCAGTGATCAACATGTCAGAAGCAAGGTCTTTTTATGGTTGTTACCATGGCAACCACCAAAAAAAAACTGAAAATCACCTGAAAACTAGTGATTTTAGTGTAAGAACATAGGTAATTGGGGTCTCTAAATGCAATGGTACCATAAAAAGTAAGCATAGGTACAGTTTAAGGAACTGTTGCCATGGCAACTAGTAAATGAATATTTACTTTATTTTGTCTTAGTCTTGATCAGAAACATATTCAATCAACTCTACATCAGATTGATCTTCTTGATCCTCAACATTCAAACATTCATCTTCAGCTTCATCAAGCTCTTCCATTCTCCTATCATCAGAGTCAGACTCATTTAGTTCTTCATATTTGAAACTAAACTGCTGTGGGAGGGCTGGTTTTGAATACTTCTCGGCATAACATTTGCGGTTTCTTAAAGCTCAACAGTGCCCAATATTAGTTTAGTTGAGGATAAGACAAGTAGTTTGCCCTCTGGATAGAATATGGGAGGGTATTTTCATCTGGAGGAAGATGAGATAATGTTTTGTTCTTGCACTTTTTCCACATTTCCCCCCACAGTGATTCACTAGATTTGTCACCATAGACATAATTGATGACAAATTTAGTAAGGTCCTTGATAACTGATGTTTTCAATTCCAGGGAACTACCACATTACTGGAGTAACTTGATTCGCTCTTCATCTAGTTTATCATTGTTTTTGTTTTTTTTATGCCGAATTACTATCACAGCCTGTCTTTGTGTAGAATTGTATAACTGATTTAGAGTGATCATCTGGCAGCACATGCTCACAGTTACAGTCTCTGTCTTTATACATGTATAAGGTAGTTGGTAGCTTGTGTGCAACATATGCAGCCTGCACATACAAATCAGTTTCTTGAGCATCAATGGTGGCTGGAGGAGCTCGTTTTGCCCAGCTTCACAAACCATTCCTGGGTGAATTCCATAGTGTGAATATTATTGTATCAGCTTCTGTTGTATCTACTTAAAGGTTTGTTGTTCTTTGTCCATGGAGATGTTGAATCATGCATCTCCAACAGAAAAAAAATCACAAGTATTCTCTTGGTTACCATTATTTGTTAGAGTTTTCATGAAATTTCTGTTAGTTGGAAATGACTCATGGTGCAACTTGACCATGAATGGCAGATCTTCTTTCTCTCTTCTCAAACTTGATAGATGCTGTGCCATCATCATAAGGATCATTGACCCATAGTATGCACTTGGCATTAGTGTAATTGGAGAATACATTATTGATGCACTTATCAATATAGTCCTGCCAAATCCAGCCATCAATTTTTTCCTCTCTGTCAGATGGTATTGCTGATCATAATATCATCCCACTGTCTTCAACTGCAATGTAATTTGTTACACTCTTTGTCATGCAAGAATATAATTTGCTTTCCTGGGCTTTCTGAAATCTACCATTTGGATTGAAGAAACTTAAATCTGGTATGTTATCTGGTATAAACACCCCCCTGTTACCCTGTTTTCTAGGACCTTCTCAAGTGTGATGCTACCCCTCTGTGAGGTTAAACTGATTACTGAAGCCAAGCCATCTTTTTCCATTTACTCCAGACAGATAGTTGCAGGCTTTCATGTTGAAGCCTTCTTCTGTATCTTGGACAAGTTCAATCTGTTAGTCCTTGAAATTGAATTATATAATCATTCAGTTTTCTTGTAGACTCTATTTTCCAGAAATTCTTTTGATTGACAAACTCCCTCTTCATAGGTAGAGTTAGAATGCAGACTAAAGTGAGCGCATTACCAGTGTGTGTTTGGGTCAAATGGATTACATTCAAATTCCTCCATGCATTTCAAAAGGTTCTGTACAGCTGCTTCATCTGTTTTCAACTGGTGCACATTATGAATGTGCATGTGTGCGTGTAGATGTGTTTTTAGTCATCGTTTGATGAGTTTTTGCATGAATTCTGCACAAGTGGTTAACACAATGGAGGTTAGTCAGCAGATTTTTCTCATTTTTGAGTATGAATTGTCAACCTGACTTCATCTTTGAACACTTCTTCATGTTTCATTCTATCCATTGGTCCCATGGGAAGACCAGAATATGGATTTCCTGTTATGGACTGGGCAAAGTGACTCATCATATATGAACACTGCTCTTCATTTAAACTGACAAGTGTTACCCAATGATTTTGAAAAAGTCTTGAATACTTGTCATTATCATAGATCTTCAACAAGGGTAATAGTCCAGGGGC
>VCCN01000724.1:16176564-16187729 GCA_006491835.1 Architeuthis dux | reverse complement strand
CTGTAATGAAAATGGATTTTTTAAACATTTTATACTGTGGAACCCCCCAGAGACGGCCTCCTAGGGAAACCCCCTGGGGTGACACCTCAAAATGCGCGGGAATAGGGGAGGAGCGCCACTTGCGGCTTGGTGTCTCTTTTCTTCTTCCATTCTTTTTCTCCTACAGATTTCGACATATCATTCCATTCCAATGCTATTTGCTGGGTCTTGCTGGGCATTGCACTTACATACAGACATACAGTTTTGAAAAACATTATTTTTTCAAGATATTTAAAATGTAACTATAATTCAAAACCAAACCCTTACTTTCGGTCAACTTGATATCTCCAAAAGTTCTCAAAGAATTTCAATGACTTTTTGTGGAAGGGTGGGCAATGGAATAAGGAAGAAGTGTTTACATTTGGGGGTTGGTTCCAGAAAATCTTCACAGTTACCTTCCATGCAGCATAGCTAGACAACACAATATCTCCAAAAGTTTTATTTCAATGACATTTTGTGGAAGGGTGGTCAATGCATTTTGGGGCAGATCCAGGATCCACAGTCCCCTCTGTCACGCAACGGCCCAATCAAACTTGCAGTTCCTTCAGGAAACAGATTTGTCTAGTTTTATCAGCTGTTCTTGGAACAACAAGACACATTCAGTGGGTGATGTGCAGGTCAGAAATGGAAGACAGGAGAGAAAGACTTTAAAGTTGACCAGGATTCCATGAAATGTTAGTGGTATAAAAAATATCAGACTTTAAACAATGACAAATATTTGCATAACATATCCACATAAAGAACAGCAGTGGAATATTATAGACATGTTTATAGAGAACAACACTGGAGTAAATCCAGACACCTTCCCATTTATTTGAGTTGTAGAAGGTCATTGCATCCTCAACTAGTCTGAGTCATTTAAACAAGCCACCTCACTTATTACAGAACCAAATCATTTCAGATTTCATTGATACACTGAATAAATTCTATGATGACCATGCAAGTAAATGTATTTCTGTGGTTTTCCATAGCCTCTAGCAGCATTAACTTTTGAATACATTTCCTTGAACAGGGAACTCAAGAGAACAAGTCACATATTCTTTGGAATTCTCAATTAACAACAAAGAAACAGATTTAAATAATAATATATACTTGAATATACTTGAAATAGTCTTTTTTTGACAGCAGTTAATTGCGTCATTAAGCCAGCTTCAGTGTAGTTGGACTGGGTTTAAACTGATAAGAAAAATGTTAGTTAAATTCGGTATGTCCGATATGTGGATGATGCTGATGCTGATACTACTACTACTACTACTACTACTACTACTACTACTACTACTACTACTACTACTACTACTACTACTACTACTACTACTACTACTACTACTACTACAACAACAACAACAACAACAACAACGTTTTTTTAAAAATCACAACCACCTGGTGTGAACATAAAAATGCATGAATAATAATAACATACTGAAAGTAACAACATAACAGATCTAAATAACCTGCTGTATACAGGTGAAAGAATGGTGATGGAAAAGTTTGTTAGGAAGGAAAAATGCATGACCAAAATGGCTTGGGTAATCAGATTAAATTGATAAATCTCAAAACTACAAAGAGACATAAGATTACTAAAAGATGCGACTACCAAAAATGGATCATGCACCAGATTATGGTATAGATACAAAATAAAACAGAAGTGAATACCTTCTGCAGTGGAGGAAATAATCCAAAACAAAAAAGACTGACCAAAGAAGCATAACTTAAAAGGTATAGGCAGGGGATTGCACAATACACACTGAACTGTACATTCCAAAAGAAACAAAGGGAAATTTTACAGACATATAACTGGAGGTAGAAGACAAAAACCTAAAACCAGATGCTACAGAAACAAAAAAGAATTTTGAAACATAATAGGGGGGTGCCCAAAGAAATACATCCAAAGTGGCTTGTAAAAGACATCCTAAGTATTGAGAAGGGGGAAAGTATTCAATTCAATTCATTTACTCTAATAAACATATTTTGGAAAATTGCCAACTGGAAAACACCAGGTCCAGACAGAATCAACGGATATCGGTACAAGAAATTCACTACTCTACACAATAGACTGGCTCAGCAGCATCAAACTGCTTGAAGAAAGGAGAAGTCAAAGAATAGATGACCAGAGGTAGAGCAGCCTTCATCAAAACATTCTGAAAAAAGAACCCAGGCAAGCAACTACAGACTGATCATATGCTTACACCAGATATGAAATATCTTGACTGGACAATTAGTAGAAGAATTATAGCACTCTCTTGAAAGCAGAAAACCTCCACTAGGAGAACCCAAAGGATGCAGAAGCTGATGACCAAATGATCTGTTCTGCACTGAACAGATCATTTTGCAGGAGGTCAAATGAAGATTTAAAAAAGTTGCAAAAGTTGGATAGATTGAAAACAGGAAAGCTTGAAACATGATCCTTTGATTCTTGAATGACTTCAGTTGTTCAAGATTAAGGAAATAGTGGTAAGATTCATGACTAACTCCATGGATTACTGGAAAGTAAATTTACTGGTGAAGGAGAATCGTTGGCAGAAAGAAATAATCAAGGGAGTGATATTTTAGGGTTACTCCATTCCTATTTGTCATAGCCATGATCCCACTGAATCCAACTCAAAGGAAAACGTCAACCACCTAATGTAAAATGATGGCTTGAAACTGTTAACTGCTAAGAACAAAGAAAACTGGAAATATTGATGAAAATAGTTAAGAACAACACATTGAAATTCAGGATAGAGATATATGCACTACTAGTGATGCACAAGGGAAGGCCTGTGGCTACAGATGACTTCAGAATTAGTGGGGTAAGTAAATATCACTTGTTGACACAGTAAATCACTCAGATAAGCTCTAATGTGAATCTTTCAAAGATTCTCTTAATGGTTTTCCTATTATTAGATGGAATGAGGAGATGAAACTAACTAATCATCAATAATGAAAAAGACTGTGAAAATTCAAAACTGCCAGAATAGGATAATTCAGTTCTTTATAGACTTGCAATTGTACAAAATGCATACTTGAATTGATGTGTTCTAATTTTGGCCATTTTATCTTTGCCCAATTTGTTCCAATAATTTAAAAATCACACACTCATCATCTCAACAAAATTGCTTTCATTGATGCATTTAAAATTATCAGAAACTTTGCTATTCTTCTCATTACTTTGTTTCTGTTCCAGGTTAAAACTTTTGTTTAAAAAAGCAAATTAAATTGATTTCCAGTAAAACTTGCTTGTGATTACATTTTCATTTCTATTGCAATACATGTAGGTATTGGTTTTACAAGCAGTGTTGCCAATTTAGTGCATTTTTCATTAGATTTAGCACATTTTTTGTTTTGGCAGTGCGAAAATTCAATGACTAGCGTGGCTGCACTATTTTGGTATGATTAAACATTTTGTTTTCAATTACAAGCGTTTTAACGTCAGCAGTGGAGCGGTGGTGTGGCAAGGCCTCCAGAGTTCAGCTGGGTGCCCAATGTTGACAATTTTCTTTTGAGTTTATATCTAGAATTATCTAGATTTTCATGCCATTTATCAAAAGAATTATCTAGATACTATTTTATATTTTAATAATCTTAATAAAATTGTCACAATTGTACGATGGGGGACCAACATTTGACTCGCTTGATATGCCAACATGACAATATTTGTTACTAATTGATTCTTTCTACAGATATTTTTTTCTCTTTTCAGATAAAATACATAGTTTTAATTTAATTAAAACAATAAAAATATAATTTACTAACATTTATTTGCAGTCATGTAACACTCATTCAGATTAATACGAATGTAATGTAATATTTTGATTTGTTTTAAATTAATGTAAATAAACAATATAATTTAATGTTACGTTAAGGTCATGTGATACGTCAACATGACATTATTTGTTTGTTACTAAGTATTTCTTTCTACAGATATTTTTTGGTAAAGGGACCCATGCCATTTTCAGCATTTTAAAGTATTGGCTAAATTTGCTATGGATGATTGTAGATGTAAATTTCTTTTGTTAAGAAAACTTTGTTTTTTCGGCATAGAAATTATTTATACATATTTATTCATATAAATACATAACCCTAATCACCCCCCCTCCCAAAAAACCCAATATGTCATCTGTGTTGGGTTTAGATCAAATCTAATGTTAAAACCGGAAATAGCCATTTTATAGTCAACCGACTGAAATTTGGACTCTTCTAACCAAGGATTACGAAATATCTTTTACTTGGCAGTGTTTTAGTGATATTTTAAAAAATTTAGCACTTTTTGGCAATCAATCTAGTGTGAAAATTTGGCAACACTGCTGACAAGCAATAACTCTCCATATGCTTTTACTTATTTTATAATAATATTGCAATCAGCCCAGTTAATACCAATTTGTTATAAGCTTCAATGATTACTACCTACTAAAACAGTTGATTCTTCTGCTATTGAACAAGTTTTTAAATTAATGTCATTATTAATAACTGCAAACAATTAGTTTACAATGGCAAATATCCTTTTTTAGCTCAATATATTTGTTAAAAGTAATATCATTAAATGTGGTCTGATATGGTTTGAATTGAACTAATAATATTTTGTCAAGTTTTCTTAGTATTATCATCATGTCTCTGTGATGTATAATGTAGTTCATAACATGCAATTTCCATATAGAATGTTATATTTATTTTTCTGTTACTCTATTTCACTAAATCTAAAACTAATCTTTCATATTTGCATATTTGACATATTGGTTAAAATGAGAGAGAGTGATAAGCACACTTGGATTTTATCCTAAGTGACCGCAAGTCTGGGTTACAAAATATTATTTAACACTTTTTACATGATGGCATATATGTAGTGAAGGTGTACAAATTAAATGTTGACTATGTTAGTTAAACACCATTCTAAGAATGTTGCTAAATCTTATGCCAAAAGAATTGCTCAGATGATTTTTACAAAAAATGTAAAACAGGCAACCATAAAAATTATCTGATGGAAGATGATGATGAATTTGAAAAAATAAATATTTCATTGGGATAAACCCTCGGGTGTGATCAGAGCATAAATGTTGATTAAATGTAAGAATCTTATGAATAGGAATACATTTTTAAAATGAGGTAGCAAGAATTATAAAAATGAATTTTCTTTTTGCTGCATTTAAAAATATTTCTATTTGCATAATTGACAATCCACAGTTAACTCCCAGCTCATTCTTAGCAATATATTCATAACATATTAGATATCATCTTTGTGTTTGAATTCATTAATTCAACAGATTTTTTGATGCTTCTTATTTGGGGTCCATGGATATTGTTCATATCTTCATCTTTTTGCTCAACCTGATCCGCTGTTTTACTTTCATCAAATTTATTGGGCCTCAAAAAATGGAAAAAAATAGGTATTGCTTGGTGATGATAGTGAATTTATCAGGATGTATCTTTATTTTTAAAAATCTAACCTTTTTAAAATTGGCTGTATATTGGGAATATCTGTAACTTTTAATATTTTCAAGTTAAAAAATATAAAAATGCATGTCAGTATAATTTTCATCATCAGAGTGAAAATAACAATGAATATCTCATGAATATAATTTTTCTTAAGGAAGTATTCAAGTGAGACAGTCATGCAAAAAATAACACAACAGTGGAGTGCCTAAGGCAGCTGAATGTCAGTTTGGACTCCTTTCCGAAAGCTCCTGCAGTCAAGCAATTGCTCCGCTTTGCCTTGGACTTCAGCGGTGAGACCAAGAGGGGGATCCTGTTCACCGGGCATCCCAGGATCTCCAGACAAATTGCTTAGGCTTACGCCCTGGAGTGGTCACTTCAGTGCCACTGTTCACAACGTCAGAATCAACATGGGAGGCGGCAACAGTTTCAAGTGACAAGTCCAGAGTGGATGGTGTAAGGTCAGATGCAACAGGTTGTCTTTATCGGTGGGAGGGATCATCGCAATTCTTACTGGTCAGCCATCGACCGCCTCAAGTTGGGCAACCCCCAGCCAACTAGTTGCTGACCTGCAACAGTGTGGCTGCTTTAATGGATGCTTGGAGCTATGGGAAAGAACAAAAGAATACTTTAATCCTTGCACCCAGACACAAAAGAATGATGAAACCACTAATCCTATGACTAGCAAGCTGGAACGTCAGGACATTATTCCCTATCCTCTCAAAAAAATCCCAAACAGACAGACAACGTCAGGAAAAAGCCATCACCAACCATGAGCTCAAGAGCCCCATCATTGACATTGCTGCACAACAGGAAACCAGCCTCAGAGAATGGGACTACAAGTTATTTTGCCAGTGGCAGTTGCCAGAGGGAACAACAAGCAGTAAGAATCTTCTGCCTGCAGTCGAACCATCATCTAAAGGCATGGTCAGAGAGTCGTCACCCCCCCCCTCTCTCTCTCCTCAGGCTGAGTGAGCATCCTTAGCATCTATGCTCCTACTCTCTGCTCTCCAGCCATGGTAAAAAATGCATTTTACGAGGAGCTTGAGGCTGCTCTCAGAGAGAACCCTGGCATAGAACGCCTGTACATGCTCAGGGACTTAAACACCTGAGTGGCTATGATTTGTGGTAACAGAGTGAAAGTTGGTGTTGGACATTGGCCTGGAACTACAACACATCTGCACAGATTATGACAATGTAAAGTTAGAAAAAGTGTCAATGTAATGTTTTATTTTTATTTATGTTGGCCCATCTGATGTTATCTGATTTAGATATATTCAACAAACAAGAAGACAGGTAGACTAACAAGGAGACAGATCGACTAAGAAATACTGGAAATCAATAATCATTAGGTTGCAGTATGAATGCATGGTTCGATAAGGCATAGTTGTTCTCAACAAAATGACCAGTAATGTTGATATTATCACGCATCAAAACATTTAAGTCACCTGCAAATAAATTAGTTTCTTACTGATTTGTAAACCTTTGTAAAAAGATATGTTATTTTACAAGAAGAAAATAATTTTTAAGTTTTTAAATATTTATACGTTAGCAGCATGATTATCAAGCTGATATGTTATCAACATAATGCAGAAAACAGATAAGCAATAGGATAATGATAGTTATAAGAAGAGGAAGGCTAATGGACCCGCAGGCTATTATAGCCTCGTCTGTAGTTCTCGAAAATAAAGTCGTAATTAAACATGAATGCTTGAAACCCTTTGTGTAAAACAAAACTCTGTTGGTTGCGCTTAACACATACTCTAGTAATTAGAATTTAAAATGCAGTTAGTTCGGTCCTTATCATGACCATCTACTTACTGACTGATTAAAAAGCACTGTCCATTGATGGACTCTGAGTACCACTCATCCCGCATCCTTAAATATCATCACAATTGAGATGGATTGGCTGTGGGGGCCATATCTGCATAGAGCATTGTCCAATAATCACTATGATCAAGCATCTTCAGCGAGCAGTAGGTACTACCGAATGTGTTAACATTCTCGTGGTATTAACAAATTTAATGCTCCATAACACATGTATGTTAAATCCATTAAGGATTCGGTCATCTCTTCCAGGATAATTTTATCTGTAAGACCTTATCGGTCGCAAGAAAATATCCTTACTGAGCAGAGAAGGCATTGCAAATCAGAGATATACAATTCATCTTTTAGGAAATTGTAGCAGACCTACTTTTTAATCACTGCTACCAAAGGTTTTGGTTATTCATGTGTTCACACATTTATATGTATCTATGTATCTATCTATTTATCTATTTATCTATCTATCTATGTATCCAGAATTCACCCAGCCCTAACTGTTAATAGTAGAAACTTGAAATTTTAGACACACACTCCCCTCAATGAGTAGGGAAAATGATTTTTTTTTTGAAAGTTCCACCACTAAATAGGTTTTTAGAGGGGGGTTCAATTTTATCTATCTATCCATCTGGACTTTGCCCAGCTCTAACTGTTCATAGTATAAACATGAAATTTTGTAAACACACTCCCCTCAATGAGTAGGGAAAATGCTTTGTTTTCACACATTGTTTCCTACACAGAGAAGCCCTCATTTCCAAATCAGTAGTACCTGAGCTCCAGAAAGTATTAGATTAGATGCTCAAAATAGTTAACTATAAGTTTGTCGCTACAGAGTAGAACCATTGAAAAGTATTTCTCATTACTTGATGTATCTTCCTTGGACTGGGTGAGAGATCCGTTTGTGGTACGTGTTTGCAAGAATTAACTACTGCCAAAGAAGATGAGCTGACAGAAATTAGAAACGAGAGAGGACTGAAACTGACTTCATTGTGGTTGTCACTTGAGGAGGAATGCCCAGCTGGGGATCATGCAGAGAGTCTCCCGTGGCGATCCCGTTAATCGTTTTAGGAGGAGACCGATCTCTGCCTACGCTCTATAAGGCATATAACCCTACCCTCCTCTATCTCCTGAACCCTTTGACAAGCTGGGCCGCGAATGACAAGAAATGAATGAATGAATTCTACCTCCCCACTCACCCTTACAATGTAATAAACAAGGGTAAGAATGGATGAGGGTGCTTATGTCTGAATGAGAGAAAGGGGAACTTAAAATTCAATATAACTGTTTACTTCGCCACCCACCCTTGCAATGTAATGAGCAAGGGGAATAATGGAAAAGGGTGTTTTGCTTGAATGGGGGCAAGGGGATTTCAACCTTCACTATAACTGTCATCGATTCATTACTCCCCCTTCACACGTCTGAAGCCTAACAATTAAGTTATAGTAGTAGTAGACCCCAGGAATATAGACAGATAGCAAAAGTAATCAATAATGATTACAACTGATATATTAGTTTCATTTGCTATTATAGTTAATATAGCTACATTCCATAGGCACTAAATTACTTTAATAACATTGCATACAAATTTACTTTAACGGAATTATATACCTACCGTATCATTCGGCGGATAAAGCGAGCTTCAAATAAGATGATACCCAAATTTCAATCTGAATTTCATGGTTTTAGCCCACTGTGTTTGTATCTGGCCTATAGGACGACCCCATTTTCGAGGGTGTTTTTTAATGTTTCAAATGTCGTCTTATCCACCAAAATATACGGTATTTTAATTGCAGAAATATATAGTGGTCGCAAAAGAAATCTATTACTAAAACTAAAAAAGCAAACGTGTCTTTGGGTTGGACTTGATTTCCCGCCAACTAAAAGACAGAAAAGAGTCATCGTACATCTGTCAGACACCCACACCTCAGGACTTTGTGCCAAGTCAGAGTTGATGTCAATGCGCCAAAAACTGCCCATTTGAGAAGCCATACTGTTGACCAGTTGATCTGCAAGTTTGTTGCCATTTTAGCTGCTTTTGGAGCGCTATAACTCTGCTTCTGAGTGCCAACATGGGATAGCATGAGCTTAAAACTGAAGAGAAATCTCATGCTTTGGCCCAGTGGGAGGAAGGTGTTTCTGTGATTCTTGTGGCGCAAGATATTGTGGTGCAAGTAAGTACCTAGTGGAAGTTGATAAAATGTAGCACTTCCATGCAAAGAATCGGTACCGAGTGGAAAAAGATTTCTCCTAGTACCGACAAGCTTCGGTGAGGTGATGAAAAACTTTACAATCTCAGCTACTGCATTGAAGAAAAAGTTCACTTATTTCCTGCAGAATGTCACGGTGAGGACAATACACCATCGTTTACAGAAGCTTTCGTCAGGTCGTAAACTGCCTTGATTAGCGTGGTCGGTAGTAGATTATTGTATTGAGAAAATGCGAATTCAACGTGAAACAAATGCTATGAGTGGGAAAAAAGTTTCAGTTCCACGGCAGAAATGCGTTTCGGTTTCAAGCATACAGGTTTGTGTGTCTCTGAGAAATAAATGTATGCATAAATGAGATCAGAGAAAATAAAGCCAGCTCACATTTTCTTGACAACGTTTGGAAAAATCCTTAACAAAACGAACGTTTGACACTCACTTCTTTGTAAAAAGAATAGTAAATTAATATGTCCCTAAAAGCAGTTATAAAACGATTATGGGGGTAAAAGAAATGAGATGAAATATTCAATAGAGTGATTTGGGTTCATTTGTGCCATTTTAAATTATTTTTTTTATTCGTTCGATTTTGATTTTTACCCATTTTCGTTTTCTCACCGTTACCATTTATTTTTATAACTGTTGTTTTGTTTTGTATTTATTGTCGCAAAAAAAATCAGTAGACCTCACTTTCATCTGAATAATAAAAGGGGTTCTTTACTCGGATGAAAGTGAAGCTGGATGTTCTTTATGTTCTCATTTTCCTTTCTTTTTCACGAAATTTTTTCTCTTTCTTTTTTTCTGGTGACTGGCATTTTTATCTCTACCTTCTTCCTTCATTGTCTGGGCGCACAATTTATTTTCCTTTTTTTCTTTGGCTCACAATTCATTACAATTTAGATTTTTTGGTCTCGTTCTCGCTCTTACTTTTTTTCTGATTTCAATGTTGTCTTTTCCCCTTCCCTTGAAAATATTTCCCGTAGGTTGGATTTGTACATTTCTTTCTTTGTTTCTCAACCAAAATATCCTCTAGTGATGCGTTCCTCGTGATCTTACACACGATTTTTATCCATGTATCTCACTCTCCTTCAAATCACCTCGCAATTGGCAAGGATATCTGTCACAAAGAAACGTATGTGTGCGTGCGTACTTTTCTGGCGAAATGCAAGTTTTCAAGAATATTAAAATCTTTTCAATGCATATATTTTTTAATGAAGATATAGTGTAATCCGAAGAAAACTTAGAGAAATGTTTTTGGTTTCACCTTTGCATAGTTTGAAATAAAGTGGTATCTCTTTTAATCCTTCTTGGTGTATCAAGATACGCCATTACCGAGATAATATCATTGCTTGCCTGTTCCGCTTGATTATTCCAAAATAAATTTTATGCTTATGTAATATTGCCTCCTCTAAAGTTTTCGTACCAATGTTCTATTCTTGGATAGGTTTCAACTGTAATAAATTGTCACTTAGATTTGAACGCATAAAATATACAGTTTGGATATGCAACGCTATGGTTCACATTTATCCCTTTATATACTTAAGTACCATAGACCGGGGGCCAGCAGGGCCTACCGTGTACCCTCCGCCTATGATTCTACATTTAGGGTACCAAAATGTTCCTTAGGATGTCCTTTTTCAGAAAAATGATGTTCCCAAAAAAGTTGGGAAGAACTACCCCATTTGCATAAAACAAAAT
>VCCN01000724.1:16151617-16162650 GCA_006491835.1 Architeuthis dux | reverse complement strand
ATATATCGTTGGAAATGATAACTTTCACTTTCCGGAAGTAATAACCGTTAGACAACCATTTACAGAGTAATTCCGCTACACCCCGGTTGTTAATAGCGGGGCAAGATATTTTTGGAAAATTTTTTGTAATCTTTCATCTAACATAACTTTTCATATGGAAGGCGTAATGTTTTTAATAACGTACAAAACATTTTTTTATCGCAAAGTCAAATTTTTTCGCCGCTTCCCGATATCCAGATACAATCGAATTGAATAAGCCTAAACATCAACAACATCAACAACAACAACAACAAAAATTAGGAAACATTCCGTTTGCAGAGACGTGCCAAATATGTGTCTACAATATTTGTCTTCTCTACTTTAGCTAACTTACAAACTGACCTAATGATGAAGAAAGCTTGAAACAGTTGGCAACGATTCACAAATTGTCGGTTTTGTTTGTTCAACTGTCTGTTTTTAGATCCTGGTCAGCGTTTATACTTTTCTGTTCTTTGACTTGCGAACAACAGGGCCTAGCATTGCATATGCATGATGCGGTATAACTTTGATGTGCCAGGGGGAAATAAAGAGTAAAGTGTGTGCTTTTTTAAACTAGTCATGCCGCAAATGTCAAAACCATCTCCGGATACGAGAGTGGATGAGTAGGT
This sequence comes from Architeuthis dux, assembly GCA_006491835.1. Classification (NCBI taxonomy): domain Eukaryota; kingdom Metazoa; phylum Mollusca; class Cephalopoda; order Oegopsida; family Architeuthidae; genus Architeuthis; species Architeuthis dux. Next base: position 16,162,003 of record VCCN01000724.1, on the reverse strand, counting down.
GAGAACTTCTGATGTCATGTGTGTCAAAGTCTAGAATTTCACCATTTTGAAAACATGACCGTAGAAAAGTGTTGTTGGGTGGACGAGTGAGAGAGGCAATTTTTATTTCTTTTTAGAGATTTGTAGGCGTGTGCAGAAAAAGTATGTGATCTACGAATTACAAAATCACAGGTCAGTGAGCTGGTGCATTAGCATGCAAATTGATCCATTTTCAGAAAATGATTCACTTTCATTTAGTATTAATTTCATCTCACTGAGATTATTGGTCATGACTTTATCTAGCTATCCTATGTACGTGTAAGCGTGTGTATTTATGAACACAAATATATCCTTCCTGTTTTTTCTTCTTCGTGATTTTATTTAATCAATACTAGAATAACTGGTTCTTTTGTTCGCTGTTTGCATTTTTTTCTGCTAAAGTAAAAAGTCAATGATTTTTAATGAGTAGTAAATCTGCTCAATAAGTTGTACTGTCAGAACTTTCCACATCAAATGCAAGCATGTCATTGAATTATTGATGTCCATTGTTGGTGTTTTATACCAGGGGTTTCTTACCTTTCATCATCCAATCTAGGAATCTTCGCTTCCATCAAGTATTCATGCAGTTACTGACTACGTCTTTGCTGTTCCATATTTCTAGCATTCTTCTCCTGTAGTCCATTTAAACTATTCACAAACACATTAACAGGCACTCTAGACGAAAATCAAGAGCGCGAGCAGGCAGGCTTCAGAAGCGGCTACTCGACAATAGATCACATACACACAATACACCAACTAATCAAGACATCCTTAGAATACAACAAACCACTCTGACTTGCCTTCGTAGATTATGAGAAAGCATTTGACTCGGTAGAACACACAGCAGTCTTCAACGCAATGCGTTAACGATAATTGCATACAAATTATCAAAAACGGCACCGCAATAATTAGACTACATAAAGATACAAACAAGATAAAGATAGCAAAAGGAGTAAGACGAGGGGATACAATATCACCCAAACTATTCACAGCGAGCCTCGAAAGCATCTTTTGGTAAACTGATTGGGAGGGATTGGTAATAAACATAGATGGAGAATACTTAAGCAACTTAAGATTTGCCGATGACATTTCAATGACGTCGGAAGCATCCGACGAATTACAAAACATGCTAACCGATCTAAATAGGGAAAGTAAAAAAGTAGGCTTAAAGATGAACAGAACAAAGACAAAGGTAATGTTCACCGATAAAGTTCCCCAAAAGGTCATAAAGATAGAAGGCGAGATTCTAGAAGGGGCCAATGAATACATCTACCTAGGTCAGGTAATAAAGCTAGAGAAAGACCATGATTGCGAAATAAAACGGCGCATAACGATAGGTTGGAAAGCATTTGGTATGAATAGAGACATTCTGAAGAGCATCTTGCCTATGTGCCTAAAGCGTATAGTATACAACGGCTGCATAATACCAGCCATGACTTATGGATGCGAAACATGGTAATTAACCAAACGAGCTGAAAACCAACTCAGAATAGCACAGAGCGCCATAGAAAGAGCAATGCTAGGGATAACTCTAAGAGATATAAAAAGATCAACATGAATTAGAGAAAGGACTAGAGTGAAGGATATTATACAACTAATTAAGCAGCAAAAATGGAGATGGGCTGGCCACCTAGCAAGAAGAGATGACAATATATGGGGGAAAAGACTAACTGATTGGTGCCCATGGGACAGTAAACGAAGTAGGAAAAGACCAGACAAACGATGGAGGGACGAGATAGAAAGGTTTGCCGGTAAGACGTGGCAGAGATTAGCACAAGATAGGTCGTCGTGGAAGGAGATGGAAAAGGCCTTTGTCCAGCAGTGAACTTATAACGGCTGATGATGATGATGACTTTTAAGATAGGCCACAAACAGCATTTTTCAAAAAAGAAGTCAACAGTCACGGGATTAGGACAGGGTCCTGCCTACAGACTATCAAGGAAGCACCCACAGGTGATGATCTCAAATTTTCTATCAGAACCCCAAGTTTAACATGTGTATTAATGTGTATCCTTATCATGTATGGTGTTGTTAGGTCACACCAAACCCAGTATAGTAATGGTTGTGATTCTTGCATGGACGTAGCCCTCTTAAAAGTGTGAGTTGGACTACAGAACACTTGTGACATAAGAAACAAAATGTACATTATGTTTATTCACTTGAGTAGCACAATTATGCATATAATAGCCCTATTCTGTCAATACCGCTTGCATTCATTCCTAATCAATGACGATAATTGTTTTCCCGATTTTCAATGCACAACATACAAAATGAGTGCCAAACTTTGCTAAAACAAATTTTAGGTCTTAAATTACAAAATGCATCAATTTCTTCTCTATCATCAGAAATATTATGTTAGTGTGGAAGATAGCCAAAGCTATGTGGGGAAATGGTGGAGTAGTGACTAAGACAGTGGCCAGTAATAAGAAAAGATGAAATATTGTCTCTGCATACTGGATTCAAATACAGTCAGTGTTAAAATACAACTGTGATTATTGTTTCATTTTCCACCCTACCACCAGGATTTGCTATGTCACTATATATGTACTCATTAGAGTGAATGCATTTGTTTAATACATCTTAGCCATGATATGCCAGGTTACATAAATACTTTAGAGATTTTAAAATGCACTATTTCCAATGGTTGTCTAGGCAGAATACCTGGAAACTGAAAAATCCAAGATGGCCGCCACCACAAAGCTAAATGCATTTATGTACATATTTTCTTTGACTGAACAAGGTACAAACTTGAATGAAATGTGCTTTTGTAGGTTTTTATATGTGAGGAATCCATTGCCATAACCATACACTCCCTGAATGCTATATATATCGCAAAGATTGCCCTCATTAATGATGAATAATTTGTCAGCCAAATAAAATCCAGAAGCAGGTTGATCGTAGGTGTCCAGGAATTTATTTACTTTATAGTTTTTTTCTAGTATTCCCAATATGCTGTAATGGTCTGTGTAAAGTAAACAATGTTGGTTTGCTTATAGGTAGGGTGCTATTTTCTTTTCTTTTTGTGCTTAAAAGGAAAGATTGGGTCTGAAATCAGCAATTTAAAAGAATGAGGCCAAGACATTTGCCTCTTTGTGTGAAGTTGTGAAACATTCCAAAAACAAGCAAAACATTATCAAAGTGGACAAGAGCATCCGACAAATGCTGATAACAGCCCACAGAGCAGGGCGCAACGTAAACCTTGGAAATATCCTCCAGAATGAACTTATGACGGTCTCGATGCCCTTGGCAATGACTAGTGGTAGTCTACATTCCACCAACAAATCTGTGTTAGTAACCATACCACTGCAAATATTACACTCGAACCTAGCTACCTGATTATAGATGGTCGGCACACGTGATGGCACTTGGAAAGCCTCCTGACATTAGAACATTTAGTGACTATGCCAACACGTTTGCTAAAATTGTGTTCAAGTTTGGAGCAAAATACCAGAGGATTGATATTGTCTTCGGCAGGTATGAAGAGGAATCAACCAAACAGGCATAAGGCTCAAACACAAGCAACGCCACCCCACGAAAATGAGTCAGTTCCTCTTCCATCAAACTGGTGTAGCTTTATGTCAAAAAAATAAAACAGATCTGGATGTACTACTTTCAAAACTGCCGAATGGACACGGACCAACAGTGGTTGTATTATGAAAGGGTGGGGTGCCAAAGCAAACACTGTAAAGTCATCTGATCCAGATCGTACAGCCTCCTCCCTAAGGGCTGACCATTAAGAAATTGATACCTGACTAATTTTGTACTCCATCCATGCTCATATGGGAAAGATAGTTGTGTCGGGGCTTGATAGAGACGTGCTTCTTCTACTTCTGGCACACTATGACAGAATGGGATGTACACATCTTTACAGGAAAGCAAGGATGCTATGTGGTGATCAAGTGGACACACTACTTGCCTGCCATGCCGTCACTGGCTACAATAGTGTGTCTCAGTTCAGTGACCACGGTAAGAAAACAGGTGTTCCAAAAACATCACACTGATCTTACTTGGCAAGGCACTCTTACAGAAGACATAGTGAAATCAGAAAAATTCACCTGCAGGATATATCGTGTACACGTGACAAAGCATGTGTCAATTCTTTTTGTATAGATCGTGCACAAAAGACTCTGCCACCAAGCTCAGTTGCAACCAAGTTTCATATCATGCGTTCATACTATCTAGCAAGTGTCTGGAACCAGGACACTTGCCAGATCTGCATCTTCCTCCAATAACGAAAATGGGATGGGTGCACTTTGATGGTGCACTCGGTGCCACGGCTACTCTCTCTCTCTCTCTCTCTCTCTCTCTCTGCTACCTATGCCGATAGCTTGCCGGGAGATCACCTCATGTGGTTGTACTGGGCAGCTGCAGGAAACTTTGCATGGAATGCATCGAGGCGTGTAACTGCAGGAAGCTTGGAAATAAGTGTCGGAACATCCATGATGACTGGGAATAAGTTAATGAATTCCAACTCAGAGAACTCAGCCTCAGCCAGCGAAATGAACTCAGCATCAGCCAATGACATGGAGTCATCTTCAACCAACGACTTGAACTCAGCCTCAGATGCAGCCATGCTTTTTTCAATAAATATGAGTTTCCTCGCCTTTTATTTCGAAACTGAATATAGCCTTAGATTCCTAATATATGATAATCTACAAAAGGGTTACCCATTAACCCGAAGGCAAATTGTCAATGTTTTGTATACAGGTTTTGTTATGCATATTAAGGGCCGATGTACTCTAATCTTCTGGATATAATTACTTATCTGAAAATGAACTACAAAGTAAATGAATTCCTGGACACCTATGATCAATCTGTTTCTGGATTCTATTTGGTTGACAAATTATTCATCACTAAAGACGGAAATTTTCGCAATATATTTGTACATTGTTCAGTCAATAAAAATATGTACTACATGCATTTAGCTCTGTGGCAACAGGGATTGTCATCCATTTGTAAGCTGAGCATACAGTAGATTTGGTATCAACACCCCTCAAAACTATTAAAAACACTGTATGCCATAAATTAACACAATTTAGCACTTCGAATATATACATTTTCAAAATGGTGGCCATCTAGGATTTCTAATTTTGGGGCATTGTCAGCCATTTCTGAGCAGGGCATACAGCAGATTTAGATTCAACACCTCTCAATACCCCTAAAAAACATTGTCATGAATTTCAGGGTCAACATTCCTTGAAAATTGACCTAGACTCTGGTATTTTGTACATATAATGAGTTCAGAATATTGCAAAATGTTACCTATAATCTTTTTCTTGATAAAATCTTAATGGGAAAATATAACACAAAATATTACTCAATTTGCAGATTTGCAGAATGAAAACTAAAAATGACTAAAGTTTGAGAGCAATTTACACTCACTATATATCCTACTATGGTTTATTGTTATAAATAATCATTCTAGTTTCATGGTAAATTGATTCTTATTGGTATAGTATCAGTACTTTCACTTTTAAGGTTGTTGATTACGTATGTCTGTTGGACAGAACCAATGAGAAACGAACTCACAAGACTAACAGCGAGATTAATGATTGCACTATAAAAAGTGCCCTACATATACATTTTTGATCAAAAACAATCTGTATGACATCATTGCTCAGAAGAACAATAATGAAAACTTGAAAATGATGAAAAATTTGTAAATGAGAAGAAAGCAACAATAAAAATGATTCACTAATGATAATTTCTCTGTTGGTTGTCTACACAGCTTAACAGGAACATTTAAAATAAGACTTCAGTACAGAATCATTAGCTAAGGTCATGGAGTTGTACTGTCTGCCAATTAGAATGTTAATTTGATAATTGATCGAAATTAATATATCTCCATTGTGGTGTGTACAAGCAGATGTGTCGTGCTAGCTCTTTTATTTAATTCTTATACTTTTTAGTCGTCATTAGCAGCATGATCGCCTGTGACTTTTGGCACTGAGACCTTCTACAACAAAATGTCAATAAAATTAGTCAACATTGCATTTTTAAAAGTTTAACACAACAATGAACGCAGTATCACCAAACAGCGGCCTATATTTGCAATAATCATTGAATAAGGAACGTTTTAAGATTTTCTTTAATACATCTTATGGATTAAAGGTTTAAATATACTGCATTAATTAATTTGATGATTAGTAAACAAAACTTGGTGCCAGAGCTGACACTTTTTAGGTGCCGGAGCGTTTTGTCTCGTTTTCTTTTATAGAGGTGCGGTGCTCCGGTGAGCTCCGGTGAGCTCCGGTGAGCTCCGGCAGAAATGAGTGGTTCCTTCTGTTGTTAGAGTGAAATGAAGTTAGACCAACGTGATGCCAGGAAATGTTACCATTTCACCTAAAAAAGGAAATAATGTACATTTATGGTGGAATCCGACGTCACCATTCTGTCGGGTTCTTCAAACCTTTTCGATCACGACCTAGTTTAATTTTATTCAATCGCCTCACGTACTACTGATATACAATAAATGATCAATTTTATCTTCGGGATAGAGCATAACCATAATGCAACTAGAAAAAGGAACACTTCATACTCTCAAAGTTCAAATGCAACTAAATTCGTGTTCGTTTCAAAGACATAAATGTGTGGAATGTACTTCTCGTACTGTACACGTATGGATCGTCTTGCCTATCACCTATTCTCTCTCTCTCTCTCTCTCTCTCTCTCTCTCTCTCTCTCTATCTATCTATCTCTCTCTCTCTCTCAACACAGTCAGCAGTAATGGGTCCGGAGTTTCATCCGAAGGTAACCTAAGGTGTACAAAAGTTATGTTTATTGAGCAGAAGATATGTATTACCTGTTGACATCATTTCCATTGTAGTAGGCAGTTGACAAAGTTCTTCAGCAGGCGACTATGAATTCTTAACAAGTAAGGGAACGGTTGTTTGTAGAAATAAAGAGCAAGATAGCATTAACAGTAACAAAGAAAAAATAATAATATAATTTATACAAATGAATAAAGTAAAGACTATTGAAAGATTGGGAGTTTTAAGTGATGTTTAAAAATCATAGTTCTTGCACTTGCCTTGTACTATAGTTTGTTGATTTTGTTGTGAATACTGATGTGGGTGTTGAAAATATGCATTCACGAAGAATTTTGTTATAGTCAGGGCCGGCCAAAGTACCAGCAACACGGGCTTTCGCAGGAGCGCTTGTCATGTGTTTGAAACAGTATGACCTTTCAAATTCAAATGGGAACATTGGAAAATGAATAAATTAAACAGAATAAAAACAGTTAAAATAAGAAAATAACGGATGTGAAGTCAGATTTTTCAGGAATATCTGACAGTTAAATGCTTTCTGTTCTAGTGAGACTAATAGAAACAATTGGCAATGTAAATTCGGAACTATTGGTCAGACTCTTGTTGGTTTCGTGGCAGTGGGATGAAAAGGATTGGTTTGGACACTCGTTTAATTCGATCCGCTTATCGAATCTGGGTTTTGTTGCGTTCAATCCATTAGCGGATCTGGTTTGGTTCCTTCTTCGTTTGTTTGCCACCTTGGTAAAGCTGAATAAACTGTGGTGGAGACAACTAGTTTAATTTTGGATGAACCGAAAAAACAAAGCCTGTGTTTATAACAATAATATTTGGGTTTTTTTCTTTATCATGTACTGGAAAGTTTCACTTTTAAGATACGTGAGCATAGTAGTAGCTGTAGTTTAAAACTTGTCAATCAACATTCTATATAGATATAACGTGTCAAACAACTGACCTAAGTTGTACAGCCGCTACTGTTGTGGGTATATGTTCCTAACTCGTTGTCTCTTCCTCGACTGACTTAAAACTCCCATATCTTATCAATAACTTCATCTGATGCGTTTGACACATTCTGGATTTCTCAAGTGGGGAACGGCACTGTCAGCTCTTGCCGGAGCTGGAATCTCGTCTCTCCCTTCTTCAAATCTTTACGCTATTTATTGACACTGTGGGCTAGATCACGTCATTATACTGACGGGATGACATATATATTACGTCATCCTGCATTCTTTTGTAGTCTTATTTTATTTCACTTTATTGACATTTTTGTCTTTTTGCATTCTTTACAAGTTAAATAAAATCCCTCAACAATCATTTGTGATGTATTTCAACTTCGTTGGTACTTGTCCTTGCATATCGATTTCGGTTTTTTTTATTGTTTACATTAGTCCGGGGGCCGGCAGGATATATCTCCTTCATTCTGTTTTGTTGGTGTATGCTGGCGACCATTTTGTTTCATGCAAATGAGGTAGTTCTTCCCAACTTTTTTCTTGGGAATATCTTTTTTCTGAAAGAGAACATCCTAAGGAACATTTTGGTACCCTAAAAGTAGAATCATGCGGGGGTGCACGGTAGCCCCTAATGGCCACCGGACTACACAATTCGTCCACTTTGTCGGCTGCTGTCACCACATGTATTCTAGTCATGCATTCCCAAACTCACAAACATTTGTTTCTAGTGGGACAAGTGACAATATCGTTATCCATTCCTCCATATCATTACAATTGTAATAAACGTTTTATTCCTATATATTTATTTTTCTCACTGTAAAATATAGATAAATAAATAAGATAATACGTATAGTATTATCTTGTTTATAAAAAGGGCACCGAAGTTCAGCTTGCCTGGTGCACCTGGAACCCTAGGGCCGACCCTGTTTATAACCTTTTATTTAAGCTCAACAAATCTTGGGAACCTTTTTCATGTGTTTTGTAAGTTGAGCGACATAAAATTTGCAAGAGTCAAGTAAAAAGTTGAATTTGTCGCCAAATAGAAAATGTATGTTGAGTGGCAAAGATGTTTGTAGGCAATTGAGTTTGTTGTTTGTCCTCGGATGATGTGTCCGGTTTGCCGCCTGGCCACTTTGCCACTTAGTCACTAACCAGGTCTCTAAAAATTGACGTGTTATACTTTCTTCCTAGGTTTACAGAAGGGCCGTTTGAATCAATTATTAAATTTAATTTTGATTGACTTAAAAATGCCAATTTTTCATTTTGGGTGCCCAAATCCTTTACCGACGAAAGGGACCATTTGGATTTAATTCACTCTGGGCTTTTGGGCTAATGACGGCGAGGTGATCACACCAGTGTACCACATATTCCATGCTTATTGATTACTGAATTACAAATGTTTTGTATGATTGTTTTTTTTTTTGTTTTTTTATCTTTTCTTATTTTTCTCATTCCAACGTGTTAACTGTGACGTTTTAAATATTCATTAATCACAATTAAAACAAACCATGGAAATGCCTCACTATCTCTCGTCCTTCCTAATTGCAAGAAACAATATGATATTTATCATTGTGAATGATATGGTCGGATTATTTTCCTCTATATGTTGATTTATTCACATAGTTTCGAGTGTGAACCTACCAAGGAAATGATTCCTCATTCTAGAACAAAGAACACCCAACAAAGCCGAAATGTTGTGAATAAAGGAACATATAGACAAGGAAAATAGTCTGACCATCTCATACACAATGATAAATACACCCTGCTCAACACAATTCATTTCAGTTAAAATCTTATGCTCGGGGCCCTTTCATGTTTTATACACATTTTTGTATCTTAGTTTCCACTTGGTTAAATTCTTAAGTTCTTTCTCTTTCTTTGTTTCTGCCTTTTCTTCTTCTTCTTCTTCTTCTTCTTCTTCTTCTTCTTCTTCTTCTTCTTCTTCTTCTTCTTCTTCTTCTTCCTGTTCTTTCTTTCTTTTTACAATCAAAATTATCAAAGGATTTTTCATAAAGCAAAACCCTAGATGTTCTTTCCCAGAACATTGATCTAAAAACATCTGAACATTAATTTGGGAAATATTATGGAAATTATTCAGCAAATAAGTCAGCAAAAGTGATTCAACATTAAAGCACAATCAAACCTTAAGGAAGCATCAGAATAGATGGCCTTTCATCAGTATAAAAAGAAAAGAACTTAATCTGTAGCTAAAGCTTTGGTTTTCCCCCTCCATCCAAGAATATAAAATGTTACCATATAAGATTAGTAATAAGACTGAAAAAACATTTAGATGTTGTGAATTATTCAGTAAAATCTTGAGTGACTTAAGAAATATCAGGATTGAATTACCTATAAACAGCTTGCAAAATCATTGCACTCTATGTTTTGTCTTAGTACTGCTTACATCCTGAAAATAGGTGGTAATTTTGCTCTCTTTTCAATAATCTTCTGGTTCATAAAATTACTGCACCATAAAAATAGGTATTTCAGGCTATATTTTCAAAAAGACCTCTGAGACTTAGGCACTGTCCCGATAGATGGAAGAAAGGGATCTGAAAAAGGCGAAATGAGTAAGTGTTTATTTTCTTCTAACAATAGGTTGAAAACGAAATTCTGTTAAATATTGGTTTGAAAATGGCAACCACTTACAAAAA
>VCCN01000724.1:16113088-16124110 GCA_006491835.1 Architeuthis dux | reverse complement strand
AAAGGTGTAATGAGCCAGCATCAAATACCATCAAAATTAGGAATTCCACTTACAGCTTATTACTATAAGTACCTCAAATGAAATATCATTTTCCTGTGCATTATGAGACCTGAGGCATTCTGCAGCCTGATGGCACCTGTCTGTTTTTTTGCATTTGAATGCAATTTGTATGACCATATATTTGAGAGTAAATATCATTCCTAAATATTCAGTGACCATTAATGTTTCTCATGTATCAATAAGATTTAGCAGATCCAAGGTCTTTGTGAGAAATTCTCACATAAATAAATCAGAATAAATCAAATACATAACTGAGTGAGCAATTGGACCAACACTAACTATTAATCATTGCTACCCATAACATTGGTTTATTGCTGGGTTTAGGTTATTCATGTGTTCTGACATTTATAAGTATATATGTATCTATGTATCTATCTATGTATCTGGACTTTTCCCAGCTCTAACCATAGTAGAAACTTGAAATTTTGCACACACACTCCCCTCAATGAGTAGGGAAAATGTTTTATTTATGTTTTTTGAAAATCCCCCCCGCCATAATAGGTTTTTAGAGGGGTGTTAAATATGCAATGTAGTTTATGCTAAATTGGTCACTAGTTTGTGCCCACTTGTTTTATTGAAAATTCAGATCTTTCTTAGTGATCACAGCCCAACTTTTTAATTGACCACCCCCAACACAGCATATATGGGTGGCAGTGATTTATAATTTCCCTTGGAATGCTCGTTTGCTATGACTGCTGAATGTTCATCATGATATATACCTAGGATATCTTACTGTGTAGCATTGTTCAGCTTTTCTATAAAAAGTCACTTTTTTAAAATCATAATTAGTACTTAATACTTTCTTGCGTCCCTTGAAAGATTTTATAATGGTGCAACCAGTCTGGAACAGCATTTGAGGAAGAAGTTACTTGGCATTACTTAGAGTTGAGTTGCAAGTATTTCTTTTCTCAAATGCCAAATGATCAAAAACACAGAAATTAAAATGCAAAATTGTAACTTCTCATTTTCCTAGTCCACTAAAAGAAGGCAGTCAAATCCCATCCAATCAAATCAGGTCAGTTACATTGTGCGTATATGTGCTGGGTTACAGTCTGTCAAGAAATTGCTAACAAAAGAAGAGTAGAATAAAAGTTTAAATGAAGAAAAGATTGGAAAAATGTATTATAAATTATAGATTAATGTTAATTATTGATTGTGATTTTGATTTTGACATAAGATATAAATGATTATATTGGAAAAAATAAAAATTGCTACGTTAAACTACTGGTGATACATGCATGTCATTAATGTACAATTCAAGTATTAATAAAATTAATGTACGCCTGGTTTAATGACAATATTAACAGATTAAAAATGCCAACAAAAGATTTACTTACAGGTCCTTTAATCAAATAATGACCACAGTCATGATACACGCACGTGGCTTCTCGAGCTCCCTTATCTACTCATAGCACAATGCAATATATGACTGCTCATTGACAAGAATTTAAAACAGCGCCCCTTAGTAGAAGTGGATAGGAACTCTTCTGCCTAAGGGGAATAACTCATGATACTTACTTAATAATTAATTTCTCTTTGTTTTGTTAATAATATCACCTGGCATGTTTAAAAAATAAATTTTAACAGCATTTTTTATTTCATTGCAGAATTAATAATGCTTCCATGCTTATTTCTTTCTTTAGACATGTGTCCACTTGAGTGCCCTACCTATTTTATTAGCTTTCAGATAACCTCTTTTAATGCCAAATTTGCATATACTCTGTTCCTTACATTGTTACAAACAGAGAGAGCTGTATAAGGTGTCAAAATAGTTTTGTTAATTTTGATATTATCTCAATTATAATGACATTGATAATTATTTTTCAATTTTTATTCTTATTTTTCATTTCAGGTAAGGATTCCTGTTGTGGTATTTTCCCCTGACATTAGGTAGGACTTTCTATTTTGATATTTTCCCCCATGTCATCTCTAAATCCTTTAATTATTCATGATTAAAAATGATGTTTAAAAATGTTTTTCTTCAAGCAAATCAAGCAAATCCAAATAAGCCCTAAACAGAATGAATCTTTAATTAAAGTAAAATGAAACACCAAAACCTTTATTCCAGATTTGACATTTTTCATTTCATTCATCTGCACACTTGCATTAATTTACTGCAACTTTCACTGAATATTTTTACCCTAGTTCATTATTTGTCATTTTATATCGTCATGATTGAAGTTTTATCTTAGTAAATAAATAAAAATGTCTTGATTCTCTTTCTTAGAAAATACAAAGATTTATTAATGAATGCTTAAACATCTGTATAGAGATATATTTATTAGAAAATATTTGGATTTTTATTAAGCACTTAATTCCTACTTTAGATATGTAAATCAACAAGTCTATAGCCTAAAGATGAAAAAAGCATTTATTTTATACAACAGATTTCTTTTTTTAACATAATCTCCCCCCTTGTTAATGCTCTAAATTCAGTAGTGAGTATTAATCAGATAGATGAGACATAATACAGTGAGAATTGCAGCTCAAAATTCAGCTAATAACTAGGTGTCAGGTTACAGTCAACATTTGATTTGGATTGAGTATATTGGCTCTCTCACATTATATAATGTTGATTATTCTCAAGTAATGTCTTCATTTGATCATTTGATCGCTATATCAACCGTAACTGGTGTACCTGACAATCGAGCATCATTCAGCAAGAAAACTCCAGCACAAAAATGTGCCAACCACTTTTGACAATTTCAATAATTCACATTATCTTCTCTTCTTCATAAACTGCACAAATCTTTTGCGTTTGAATCACATTTTCATCTTTCTTGAAATAAAAAAGCATATTATGCTGAAGAGGTTGCTTATTTTCTTCCATCTTCAATGTTAGAATCAATAAATGAACAAAATGCATTCTGATATGATAGCTGTCACAATACAATCAAAAGAAATCTTTTTGAATGAAGTTAGTTGAAACTAAACACTCCTAAAACAACAAACAGAGTGGCCCGTTTAGGCTACCCAATATGTCTTGCATGCAATGGCCTTTATATTAAACAATTAAGAGAACCAAAAGATTTTAATATAATGGTAGAATCTGAAGATTATTCCTGCAGTAAAGAAAAACTGAAGATTACTTGTTCGAACATTTTACAGATCACGAAAACAATCTGAAGATTTTGCTGAAGAGAACATTTTGCTGCTTTTGCTGCAATAAAAATAAATACTGTAAAGAAATGTTTTGTAAATTCCTAAAAAGATCTTGTATATCTAGTAAAACGAATTTCTTTTTCTTTTATATTGTTCTTTTCTTTGGTATCACAAATTGAAAAAAGATAAACTTGAAAAACTTTGATGTTATAGCAAGCAAGAAAAAAGATTTCTGACAAGTCATAGAGGAAAAATGTGTTAGTATATAAATGATGGCACAAGGTTCTTATTCTCAGAGGAAATCAAGAAAATGTATTGCAAGTTTTAAAACATTTCTGAGCTTATCTCCAAGCCATATGTTAAAGCTCAGTGGTTACAGTTTTGGTTCAATCTCCAGTGCAGAGATAAAAAAACATCAACCAGAACTTATAAGTGCAAGAAAACTGCAGGCAATACATCAGGCAAATTGTCACTGAATTTTCAAATTCATTCAGCAGCTACAAGAATTATTTTTTGTGAACTCTTGTGAGAGGCATCAATCTTGGAATCTCTTCTATTTCTATCATCTTGCTGAAACACAGGGTCCAAATAAAAGAGACCAAGAATAAATACATTTGAACCATGAAACACTCATGACAAATGAGAAAATCAGATCTTGTTTGTCATTGTTCTTCCAAATTCTGAAAAACAGCTGTGGATTCCATATTAATGTGATAGATACAAGAGAAAATATATACAGAAATGTAATAGTTAATCTGATCAAGATTTTGAAGTTGAAAATACTATTTACTGTAAAATAGCATTGGTATTTTTAAGGCAGAATGACTGAGGGAGACATAAATCAACTTTTAATCACATTGCAAAAGAAATGTCCACTTTTACTTTGGAATTTGTTTTTAGTGTAGACTAAGTGAAACATTTTACAAACAAATGCCTTCCTGATTCCAAACAATATTTCTAAATCTGACTCAGAATGTTCAAATGTGTAAATATGAATTCCAACCATATTATGCTGAATTGCTGTAATAATTGTGCCCCAAAAATGCTGTACTAATCAAATTTGAATTAATTAAAAATATACAGTGTATTAATTATACATACATTTTATGCATTTGTTGTAAAATATGATTTCTAATGCATTATAAAACTCTATTAAATCTAATTTTACCTGAATATTTGTAACTAAATGCAACCGGTACTATTAAAACTCCATTAAAGAAAACTGTATTATTTGGAACATCCATTTCTGCAAATTAACAAAATTATCAGTGACATTAGCATAAAATATATTTCTTAACCTAATGTCCTTTTGATGGCAAATACATCTTTTGAATGACTTTAGGGCACATAGAAAATCATGCACTATGAGAAAAGGTAAAAATGAAATCTCTCCTAAACATCTTCTTCAACAGAAATCTCAGCAAAATGTTTCTTCAAAGTCTTAACAGTATCAATCCTAATAAAGAATTTCAACATTTTCATGATAACAAAATATTAAAGGACCAAGTTAGAAGCAGGAAAGAAAAGTTCAATAGAACTATTGGATTACAAGACAAATAGGAAGGAAACAAAATGCAATTAAATTGATAAAAATGTTCAAATAATGTTCAAACTAGATTGACATGTAAAAATACCATAAAAATTAAAAATTGAATAATAATAATAAAAAAAAAAGTGAAATGAAATAAAAAGCAAAAAGTTATCCTGTGATTTTTGTAGGCTATATACAATCTAAATGTTGATATATTATAATAAAGCCTTGAATGAATTTCTATTTTATAAAAAAAACTTAAACACTGTTACCCTATGTTGGATTGTATGATGCACATTTATTCTGAGAGTTCACAAAATCCCTCTTTATTGTTACTAGCTGTCAAAAGAAAATCAATAAAATAGGTAGATAGTTATAGTGTGGGCTGAAATGTAGGGTTGGAGAATCCCGTTGGATTTTCGTGTTACCAGCATGAAGTAAAGTTTTTATGAATCTTCATCATAAGTAGGATTGGAAAAAGTATCTCCAATTTTTTCCCTTATAAGATGTGTATTTTATAGACCAGACCAGAATTACAGTTATTTTTTGTATCAACTTTGAAAAAAGTCTTGTATATGCTTAACTTTATTAATATTAGCCTTTAATTTGAGTAATTATGTGTGATCTATGGTAGCTGGTTATTGTGCAATATGATGGTCAGTAAATTACAGACCAGTCTGTAAATTAGTTTCCTGACTCCTTCTTCACCTCAGATCATATAAATTGCTTTTTTCATATGAGTTTTGTAATTTAGAACATATGCATGAAGCTAACAACTCTCAAGTAGAATAATATACATAAATTATAAACATGAACAATATATATGAACAAAAATAATGTATCACATCTTATAATAAAGTATCTTTTTGACTGCTATGATTGATAGCAGTCAATGTTTTGATCAATATGAATATTGTAACGGGAACACTGCATCAGACCTTTGTGTACAATTTTGTCACCATTGTTCATGTGACATCTCAGTGAATATGAATATTAACCAACCAAAAATAAAGTTTGCTTCTCATAAATGTAACAGAATGAAAAGTGTTAACATGATCTTTGCCAGATTAGAAGACAGTAAAATATGTGAATTGACTGCCCATAATACTCATCATCTTCCTAATCTTCTTCTCTCCAAAATCGATTTGAGTTATCCTCAGTATTTTCACAGTTTATGCATAAGCACATCTCGGTGCACTGCAATTTGTTCTTGTGGCACTTCATTGTGCATCACATTGTGGTGCATCCTTTCTCACATTTGCAAAGACTCATCTCAATTACTGCTTCAATTGCTGGTAGCTGATCTGTCATTGTCGGAAGGTATGTATTGTCCTTAATTCTCAGCCATACTTTTCAGGAACGGGTGATGATGGTTTATGGACATGTGATGATTTCGTGATTAAGCACATCAGTTGCATTCGAAGTATCTGATACCTCAGTAAAGCAGCTGTTGGAGGAAGTTTATCTGAATGCTGAAATTCACTATAGTGTTGCCATCTTGGCTCAGCCAGTGTCATGCTATCCTTTGCCAGCAGACCACAGTATAGTTTAACAACAAACTGGACAAGTCCAATGATGACCGAATCTTCTAAATCATCTTCGCTTTGACCAAGTTTCTGAAAAGATTCAATTATGTTTCCACTGTAAATACTTTCCAGTATGCTAATTTGGACTTCCCACACAATTTGCTGTTTTGGTCACAGCCGGTAAAGATGTGGAAACCAAGCAATGCAGCACTTTTATCTGCCCCAAAGCTTCATGTGCTCTCACAACTTCAATTTTCAGTGATAAAACTTGTTAGTGTGGGAAGTTCAAGGAAATAGTGTTTCGATTTAGTTGTGGATCAATGTTAGCGATGATGGAAACAGTAGTTGTGTCAAAATAAACTGTGTGGGCTTTCTGTGTTTTACTGAATGCTTCCACCAAGTAGATAGTCAAGTCTTGCTTTATTTGTAAATGTCACAAGGATTTTTTCAGTAAGGTATTATTGTGTACTTTGTACTGTACTGGAATGTACGTGCTTCATTTTCACGAATGCTACCCTTTAAAGAATTATCAATGTAGCGATCAAAGATAACTTGCACTTCTTGAGCATCAGAAGATTGTTCTTGGATAACTCAAACATCAAACAGTATCACTTGATCTATGTCTACCATGTCTGTTCTATCGGATCATGCTCTTCAGAGGAATCATGAATGATCTCTTCAATCTTGTGTATAACATTAGCTTTATCTCCTCCCAATAACAGGTGGCCATCGCTGGAAAATGTGGAAACATTGAAAATTTGTAACTGCCTAAATACTTCCGTAGATCCATTTCTGGTTGTTTTCTGAATGCAATTATGAAGCAAGTCATGAGCGTTCTTTCTTCCTTCAAGGATATTATTTTATCTTGAAGTTTAACTTTAACAGATTACTTAGTGTCATCTTATCCCATATTGATTTTTTACCTTCAAACCTCTCTTTACGGAATATGGCATAGAGCATCTGCCCTTCAGCTGTTTAAGAATTCCTTTGTCATGGCTTCAGGTAACACAGATTTTGAGATGATATTGTGCACTGATCTCGACTCCCCAAAATGTGTCTCATGATCACTGAAACCTCTGTCCCATTTAAGAAATTGCACAAAACAAATTACTGCGAAACAGCAAGTTTTTAGTAATTGTTTTTTTTTACATATTTATTATGGAAAAAAAAACAGGCAATTTTATAGTTCTGTCTTAATAATGAACATAATACATAACATGGAGCAAAAGGAGTAAGGCAAGAGGATACAATATCACCTAAATTATTCACAGTGAGCCTTGAATGCATCTTTTGGAAAACTGACTGGGAGGAAATGGGAATAAACATAGGTGGAGAATACTTAAGCAACTTAAGATTTGCTGAAGATATTTCCACGATGTCGGAAGCATCTGAAGAACTACAAAACATGCTAACCGATCTAAATAGGGAAAGTAAAAAAGTAGGCCTAAAGATGAATAGTACAAAGACAAGAGTAATGTTCAATGATAAAGTCCCCAAAAAGGCCATAAAGATAAAAGGTGAGATTCTAGAAGAAGTCAATGAATACATCTACCTAGGTCAGGTAATAAAGCTAGAGAAAGACCATGACTGCAAAATAAAATGACGCATAACGATAGGCTGAAGAGCATTTGGTATGACTAGAGACATTCTGAAGAGCACCTTGCCAATGTGCCTATATATGAATGAATGAATGAATGGCTTGGCTTTATGAGCGAAGATTTTGGGGATGGCCCTACACAGCCTGAACTGGCTATAGAGTTCTACTGACCCTTTGGGGTGGGGGGATCAGCTGCCTGTAACATATACCACAGATTTTCATGATAGTGCGGCTGTATGCAACTGTGTGAGCAGGTTCTCATGAGAGTACGGCTGTCTGCAGCTTTAGGTACAGGTCCTGGTTCCCTCCTACGTGAGCAGATGTATGTTTTGGGGTTCTGCTGACCCCGTCAGAGCAGTGACTTGATGGTATAGCAGCCTGAGCAGATTCATTCCCAGGTCCAAGTCATGCCCTTGCTCAAGAAAGAAAAAAAAAAGAAAAGAAAGAAAGAAAAAGAATAAGCTGGGTAGGTTGGCGGTTCTGTGGTCACATTGTTTTTCCTTTCCTTTCTTTTACTCTATTCCCTTTGTTTTTGATTGGGTTGGGGTTGTGGCGCTGAGCTTGCATTGTTGTCTGTTTACTTCTGCTCTGACTCTGCATTTAGATTCAGCGAACGGTGTGGCCTTGTATATCAGTTTGCACCAAGTTTGCCTGTTTGTGGCCTCTTTGGCCCAGTTACAGGGTTTGAGTCTGCAGTAGCTAAGGGTTTGTTTTAGGGAGTCCCTGAATCTCATTTTTGTGGCCCCTATATTTTGTGAGAGAGAGAGAGAGAGAGAGAGAACTGAAGCTGCCTTACATAAACAATCGCATTATATTTAAAATGAAGCACATGGGTAGTTTTCCAATTGATTAAAAAAATCTTTTAAATTAAAAAATGTAATGCTATTAAGAGATTTTTATAAAACTAAACTCTCTGAAAATGGACTCTCGTTTGCTATATGCAAATAGATACACACTTGGTTGCAACCAAAATCCAAGGTGGCAAAACTTCAATGGTGCCATTTTATTTGTTACAACAACAGAACTACAATAATACATGATAGCCTTTTGAAATGAGCAGCTGTTTCATTTTTTTCCACAGGAAACCTGTTTTTGCACGTTATTAGTCCTGGCACTGTAATAGGGCTCTGTAGTAATTTTTTAGTTGACTAATAAAACCAATTGGACATACTATAGCAGGGTTGCCAGATCAGTTTTCTCAAAATCGGTCATTCTTGCTCAAAATTGGACCAGAATTGGACCAAAATTGGACAGAATATATTTTATTGCTAAAACTAGCTAATAATGGCTAAAAGTAGCTAGATTATGATCACGATAATGAAAATAAATAACTAAAAGTGGCTAGAATGTTTCATTTTTTTCATTTCTAGCTAAATTTGGTTAAAAATGTATAATTATAATAATGAAAATAAATAGCTAAAATTGTTTAGTACACAAAAAGATATATTAACCACATTTTATCACTTAGTTATACTTACGGTAGGTAGGGATATTGAAAAGAAGAAAAGCAACAAATATCAATTCATTGATTATATAAGCAGTGAAAGTATACAATATTATGATTTTTAAATAATATATTTATTAAAATAAAACTTAAAAATGAACTAATAGAGTCCTCAACATTTCAGGAGTCTTTGTATGATTTTTTGAGAGTACTTAACATTTTTAGCTATAAAGTTAGCTGGAAATGAGAAAAAAAAGAAAAAATCTAGACATCTTAACCATCAAAGTTTGCAATCTTTATGCTAGTCTATTTTAGAAGCAAGTTTAACTATTATATATATATGAATGGCTTGGCTTTGCGAACAAAGATTTTTGGGGATGGTTTTCCACAGCATGTGTGTGTTTGCTTGTATGACCGTAATTTTTGCAACATTGTTCGAAAAAGTAAGAATAAATTTTTTTGAATTGAAAATCGAGAGAAAATTTTTTTCTTTTCAAACGAAATCGGACATATTCTGGACAATATTGGATGTCTGATTTTAAAAAAAAATAATTGGACATTAGGGCTAAAAAAGGACACAATGTCCAAAATCGGACAAATATGGCAACTGTACTAAAGGAACCTTGAGTGATGCAAAATAAGTTGTGTAGACATTCCAGATCACTTTCGCTGTTGTGCCCTAGTCAGAAAATAAAGTTTCATCAAATATGGGCATATTGTGTATCGTTGAAAAGGAAATTCCATGCTGAGTAAAGTTTACAGAAGAACCATATGCCTTAGAGCAAGTCATTTTGAGCTATTTACAATAAACTGTCAAACCCTTGTTTTGAAATGAAACACCTCTGGACTGATAACTATGACATAGGGGAGGTAATTGTTGATGGGTTCACTCCAAAATTTAAACACTTCATCTGTAATCTATTGCCCACCCTTACACACACATTGGAATTTGTGGAGAACCTTTGGAGCTATTGTGTGATTGAAGACAGTTAGCTAGGATGCACTCTAAATCCACTCCAAAATTTCCTGACTTTTTGTGGGGGTCTGTGGGCAGACCTTCCAAAAGCCTGGGGTACGTGAGTTAGTTGAGTAGGCAGTCCTTTCAAAAGCAGTGATGTAGCTAGAGATTTGAGGGCCATGCTCCTTGGCTCCTTGGCTCCTTGAGCCCCCCCCCAACATTTCATGAGATTTGTTATTGTATAATGTTAGTACTAATGCAGTAGATGAACTACTATTCATAAAGCTTATAGGGGGGCCCCACCCCCTCCCTCAGCTATGTCCCTGTCCATGAAGCATACATCTTTACTGAAGTCATCAGGGACATTAATTATGAAAGAATATCCAAGACAATGATTTGGAGAAAATCAGCAGGTTGCCTGAATTAAAAAAGATTTTGTGTAATTCTTGTCAACATTTCCTCTTTCGTATTTTAAAATGTTCACTTTCTTTATTTTCTCTTTTCATTCTAAATTTTTTCCTGTAACATTTGTTTTGGTAAAGCTGGTAATTTTTGCAAAATAACAAACAAATCAAATTAAGAACAAAGAATTCAAAGGAAGTCAAGCTTTTCACAAAGCTTTGCCAAGCCAAGTCAGTGCCATTCACACTGAACTGTTGAATAATTTGGTTTTGAATTTTGGTTGTTTCTTTTCATTAGTTAGGACTCTTGACAAAACACAATGGCTGACTGGATACCACAGAAATGGCACCAAAATGAAATTGTAACAAGCTGGAATGAAGTTTTAAATATGACTCCTTCAAT
>VCCN01000724.1:16049165-16068049 GCA_006491835.1 Architeuthis dux | reverse complement strand
TAAGTTAATTTTGATCCTTCCCTGCTCAAAATCCATAATGGCTCCTGAAATCTTAGGCTATAAAAACAAATACTTATGAGCAGTACCCTATAGAAAGTAATGCTCGTAAGTATTTGAACAAACAAACTGTTTGTATTTATTTTCATGGGCATAATCTACAAAGGTCAAACAAAGTGGTTTGTTTTGTTGTAGTGACTTTTCAACTAGTTAATTTATTGCATGTAGGTGATCTGCCTGCTTGCGTAGTTGATTTTCATCTAGAGTGCCTGTTAATCTGTCCATGAGTATTTTTGTGAATAGTTTATATATGTTAGGTAATAGCGTAATGGGGTGGCAGTTGCTAAGGTTGCAGTTATCTCCTTTCTTGTGATGTAGGGTCACTATTCCTAGACAGATGCTTTTAGGAACTTTTCTTTCTTTTATGCACTGTGCTAGTCCTAGAGCTTTTCCAAGTTTCATATTTCATAATGCAAACACTACTTTGTCTTCTGTTATGTCTGAGACATCACTAGTATCTATCAGCTTATCAGTCTTCATTTTTATCTTTTAGTGCAAGCATCTGTTGCTTGCCGGTATGATCTGTGGCTCAGGTGTGTTTTAAACTCTTCCCTTTTCTGATAGCCTCTACTACCCTATTCATGTTTTTCTTTCTTTTGTTTATTATTATACCTACGATGTGCCAGTTGATGTTGTCCAATTCCATTCATCATCAGTAGCAGCAGCAGCAACATTATAAGTCCACTGCTGGACGAAGGCCATTCCCATCTCCTTCCATGACGATCACAGACTTATGCCAGGTAGATAGATAGAGAGAGCATGAGATAGATAGATATAACAAAAGATAATTAGATATCAGTAATGTTTCAATAAGTTTAAGAGACACAGAAAGAGAAGAATAACTACAAGCAAATAAATTCAAACTGAAAAACTGTGTCTTCCTTGTTATCCCAATGTTTTTAGGTTATCTTATATAAATATATGTAAATGGTGATTCTTTTTTTATTTCTGATTATACTTACCATCAAGCATCAGCAATTATGGGTTGTTTCTTTTTTTCAAAGTCATCTGAGCAAGATACAAACTTGGGATCTAAACACCTTTATAAGTATAATTATACAACACTGTATTCTTAGCTGTTATCACATGCACCTTCTATATTTATGATATAAATGTTAAAATTAGTTACTGAAACAAAATCTTTAATGGTCAAAATCAGAGATCAGAAATCTTAGTTGATTCAAAATTAATAGATCATATTTCAGCATGTTTGGTTAAAGGTAAAAAGCAAAGAAAAGTTGAAATGAAAAGCCACTGTATACTTTAGACTGACAGAATCAGATATCAGAGAAGTTCATAATAATAATTTCATGCAAATCCCTTAACAACACTGACATTCCTGACAAAGCCAGAATTAAGAGATTACATATATGGGGTACAAACTATCCCTAGACTAAAAAAGAATTCTATCTACACAAAATAAAAGTATGCTTACATCATCAGATATCAATATTAATGTTTACATAAAAAAAATCCCTTGAACACACTTCACTGCATAATACTGCAAGCATTATGGATATCAAGTTGTTTTGTGCACAAAAAGAATTTTTTAAATAAATGGAGATTCAATACAACTGACAGTTTCTCAATGATCCAAAATATTCATTATTTGTATATCTTTAGATTGCAACATTTTAAAGGAATAAACAAAATTAGCTTAGTATAGCAAAGGGTATGTTTACACATTGAGCTTCAGTTTGATTTTTACCTTTTCCACAGGCTATTTCCCAGTTTTAAAGTTTTTTTCTACTTCAGTGTTGTTTTATATGGATATTTTAATTCACCATATGCTGTTTTTGATTAAAAGCAACACTTTTTATTCTCCAGGAAGAAAGTGAATAAAAACACTGAATGTCAAATCCATTGATACTAAACACTGTGATCATAGATAACAAGAACTTGCAAATCTTTGTATATGTTTGCTTGGACATAATCAGTATCAATCTTTTTTAAACAGATGAATTAGGAAATTTCTTTCTCTGTTGTCACTTTCATAAAACCTTAGTGCATAAGAACAAGTACACTTGACTCATTCCACAGTTGTATAAAACTCATTCTTTAACACAACTATGATTTCACTTTTCATAGATTACATTCAAAGTAAAAGTACACCTGACTCATCTAAACTGACTTCAGGGATAATTATAGTGAAATAATTTGATAACTGCAACATACTTCATATTGTCTTAGCCAGAAATAAGAAGTTTGGGTTATGGACAAAGAGAAGGTGAAAGTAGAATTAGCACAGAGATATCCAGTGTAGCAGATGAAAAATTCATTAAAAATTCTATTGATGATAGACTAAGAAACAATTTTATCTACACATGCCATGCAGATTAGAATTGTAAGTACTTGTAAATCATCATCTACTTATATAATGAACAGTATGATTTTTTCTGTTTCTCTGTCCGTAACAATAAACTCTTCCACTTAAAGGTAAAAATGTTGCTGATAAAAATATCTTCTACCCAGCATATCTCTTATCCATCGCAACAATGGACTCTTCCACTGAAACAAGTTCATTAATTTCTTTCCTAACAAAATCATCTCATAGAAATTCAAATATATTTCATGAAGATTATCTAGTATAATAATAGAACAAACTTAACATTTTGTAGGTTGAGTTACATATAAAAGAAAAATACATTTATTTAGTATCAGATAATAGTTACACCAAATTTATTTCATGATACAATAATATATACTTGGTAATACTCAGTGCATTTGATACATTCAACTTAAAGTTCAGTTTTTGTTGTTACATACAAATCATTCATTGATACTATGCACCTGATAAGTTGAAATTGTTCTTGTTTGCATTAAAAGCAAAAGTTTATTTGATTTATTTAAAGTCAGAAAGCAACACATTTAGTTTCTCAAAAGTTCACCAATACTATAATTATAATTCCTTCAGGAATCAAAGGTAGCGAATATTATATGATGTAAATTAACATCATAACACCAAATATTTTAAAATGTTCTTCATATGTTTAATGTTTGAGATCAGAAGTTAATTATATAGAATTGTTAATTATATAAATATTGTGTAATAATGATAATAAAAACCAACTGGAAAGAAAAAACCGTTACATGGCAGAAGACCCTGATGTTGACAAAAATCTGACCCATCAGTGGTTGTGGAGCTGGGGGCTGAATGCAGAAACAGAAGCATGTATCCTAGTCACTCAAGACCAAAGTCTGCTAACAAGATCTTACCAGGCATATATTTTAAGGAACGGGGCAGATCCAAAGTGTTGCTTCTGTACACACACTGAAGAGACTATTGACCATCTAATAACTGGCTGCTCTACCCTAGTCCCAAATGAATTTTAAAATAGGCATGATATTGGAAGATATGTGAATATTATGACCTACCCACACAGAAAAATGGTATGAGCACAAACCACCACCTGTGCTGAACTTCACCATACATACCAACCGCACTATACAAGCCAATAGATCAGATATAATAATAAAAGATTTCAAAGAACATAAATACTATCTTATAGACATGATCATCCTGGCTAATGAAAACATCTCAGCAAAAGAATTTGATAAACTTTCAAAATATAAGATCTGGAAATAGAAATTACAAGAATGTGGTATTTAAACACAACCATTATTCCAGTAGTAATAGGAATGTTAGGGATGATTATCTGAGATACAAAAGATCATGCTAATGGGCTCACATACTTAGAAAAACTCTCATTCCAATATCCCCGTTGCTTAAGTGAAACTCCCTCTATATTTTACTTTTCTTGAATTTTGTTTTGTTTTATAATAATATTTTAATTATATGTGTGTGTGTTTGTGTCCATTTTTTCCAAAAAACCATTATTCTTTTAAAAAAAGATTTTAGAATATTTCTGCGACTCCCAATAATCTCCAGGAAAAGAAAAATCTTCCTAGAAAATTAAAAAAACAAATAGTAACTGTCACAGATGAACCGGCCCAGGCATAATGATAAAAAGAAATGAAAACTCTTATCAGTGTGGCCCAAAAATGCATCAGAACCAATTATCTCAAAGCAAAAATAAACAAAACACAGAGAAACAGCAAATGTCATTTTTCCCAAGAAAGAGATAAAACTGTAAACCACATCATTAGTGAAAGCAACAAGCTGACTAAAAGGAAATATAAAAAAAACAAGTATGACAGAGTAGGGATAGTGATACAATGGGATTTGAGGAAGGGTAGAGACTGTCCAAACCCAAATAATGCTGGGATTGGTAAAAATATTGAGAAAGGTGCTGGAGATGATAACCAACAGATGCTGTATGTGAACAAATATGCATATAACGCTGATTTGTATAATTATACTTATGCATGAAAAGCAGTAATGATAATAATAGTTGGAGATGACAATTTTCACAAAGAAATGTACAAACACTTGATAAATTCGTTGTGGTGGATTAAAATTAATAATTATATAAATATTATTTGAAGATAAGAAATCTTACATAAAAGAACATGGTGCAACTGATACATGTAAAATTAGAGATTAGAAAAGTTAATTATGTAAATAACATGCAATAATGCTAATGCTAGCAATTACAAATTGAAAGTGAAAAACAATATACAAAAGCATTCAAATAGTTTTTCAGATGATTGAACTCCTTCTTGTTTGTTTTGTTAACACTTTGACCTTCCTCAAGTGAAATATCCAAAAAATAATTTTTAATTTCAAAGGAGTTACCTCCTTTGAAATTAAAAATTAAAAACTTCTGTTTATCCTATCACATTCAGATATTACACCTGGGGAAGGCCAAAGAATGGATCGACCAAAATGTTGTGTTAATAACACAAACAACAAGAAGGTGTTCAATTGTATGAAGAACTATTTGAATGTTAATGACCCTTCTCAAAACGATAGAAATTATACAAAGCATCTGATATACTCAGTGGAAGAGATCAGAATATCATTCAGTGATACTAAAATACTCCCAAGACTGACAAATGTGGATTATGTATAAGGAGAGAGAAAAATATACATGAAGTTTGGAGTTAGTGGCATGACATACTAGCTGCATGTAAATCATTAGATTTTTGCTATGACATGTGTCATCCATCAGACCCAGAGAGAACTTATGAGAGTTTCTGATTAAATAAAAGAAACTGCTCAATTCTTATCTTGAGTAAAATAAGACATTAATGATTTTGGTCATGAAAATATGTAGGTTTATATTACAATGTGCCCAGGGTTGCAGTGCTAACATTTTAGGTGCTGGAATGTTTTGTCTCATTCATTCATTTCGGCTTTCAGAGGTGCTCCTCAATTTGAAATCTATACTGTGGATTCATTTGCTTGGAAAAATCCTTAATATTAATAATGTCAAAATCAATCAATTATACTACAGTTGACCTGATGCAGATAACAAATCAGGGTTATATGCATATTTTTAAGTTTCAAGTAATCAGAGAACAAAGATGTAAATTATATGTAGACTATTAAATGATGCTACAATATACCCAACACTACCAGAATCAAAGTTAACAGATCTAGGTTACATTTGAAAAATAAAATAAATGCAAAAATGTTATTTGCTATATATACAGAAATAAGTCAGCTGATACATATAAAAGGGTCAATGGCTTAGACTACAATATGCTTGAAACAATTCTGGATTACATCAATAAACATTAGTACTTATTTGAATGAACATGACAAAACAATATCAGAGATCACAGGTTAAACCTTTATTACCTCAACAGACATTTTACGATACTACAATGTGAGGGGAAACTCTTATTAATGGCACCTGTTCAAGTCAAGAAATATTGGCAACAGTCTTAGTAGTTCATACTTTGTGTTTCATCTCTGTTTCCCAGCTTATGCTAGTTATTTCTTCAGTCATTATCAATTAAGAATTATTCAGGAGACATTTCTTCTCAATTGGATGTTCTTCTTAAACTTTGGAAATCTGAAAAATGGTTGTTTGAATCATTTTTGTGGCTAGACAAAATATGCATCAGACTTGGTTGTTACTTTCTACGAAGTTTCCAGACTTGGTCATTATCTTCAATCACGCATAAGATCAGGTGAAAAACTTTAGTACAAAAATACACTCAATCAGAACAGAAAAATAAAGGGGAAAGGCTCCAAGATTATTTGTCACATTTCTAAACTAATTATATAAGGTTATCCCAAGAGACCCAAAGCTTTAATTGAAAAAAAAAAACCTCACAAGAAAACAAGACTGTAAGTCTGGTGTTTGTAATCCAGTACACTTATGATACTACAAAAGTGTATCCTTTTCAGACTTATCTAAACAACTGATATTCAAATGTCTCACATTTTATTGCTTTAATCAGATGAAGACATGACTAACTTCTTTCTTTGTAATCTTACAATTAGAAAGAAAAAGAAACTATTTCCCCTCTGATGATGCATCTAGTAATAGACTAACTGGGGACTTTCCAAACAAGGGATTGCATGATCAGCTTGTCATAATGGCATGATGTATAAGTTGTGAGCAAAAGGGAAGCTTGCTTGCTTACTTATTTTTTGTTTTAACTACTGTTGCTTCTCATGTGTAGTGAAATGTAAATATGGCATTTATGGAGTTGCTGTTCTGGAAAACTACTTGTTTTGTTGGTTCACTACCTCCTTATTTAGTTTGTAACTACATATTTGTTTATGATTATTTTGTTTGCTCTCATTGTATTTTTCTTTATGTTTACACATCAGAAAAATGATTTCATTTATCTTTGCACTTTGAAATATCATCTTCCAACCAAGGCAAACAATTTTGGGATATCATGAAGAAGAATTTCCATCAAATATACTATATGTTTATCTCCAGACATTTAGTTACACATTCTGGAAAATACAAGCTAAAACACAACAGAAATTAGATTTACAAAAATATGAACAGTTAAACTGACCAATGTGCATTTATAAAGACACTGTATAAAAATACTGGATAATATACTTGATCTTTACATTTTTTTTTTATCAAAGAATTAGATTGAAAAAGAAGAATATATTCTTGTGAATCATGAAAATAGTTCTCAATGTTTGTTTGATCATATATGTTGATATGAGTATATATACATATATATATTGTATATGTGTGTGTATATATATATATATATATATATATTGTATATGTGTGTGTGTATATATATATATATATTGTATATGTGTGTGTATATATATATATTGTATATGTGTGTGTATATATATATATATATATCCTACACTTTGTTGGCTTCTCCATTCTCACGTACGTATTTTAGGCATGAATATAATGCGGCTTTCTTATGTCGACAATATGAAATCAAATGATGGATAATTTAATATCCAATTGACAGAATATGATAATTATACATTTATTAGTGATTTTATTAGTGAGAGCCTATATTTGCCCAGCGTTGGTGTGAGCAACTGCTAAACGAGTGGCCTAAATCGTAAATGTGAATAAAGAAACAAACTCTTAGCTCAGTCGGTAGAGCTGCACCGTGTATAGGTGGCTTCCAAGATATATATATATATATATATATGATGGCTTAGCTTTGTGAACAAAGATCTGAGAGGGCTTTCCACACCTTTTGGTCCTCACCTAGCAGGGCCTGTATGTATATAGCCCAAAGGCCTGTGCAATGGATATTTAAGGTGACATGCAGCGTGCACATGGTCAACCCCACCCTTTGAACTAGGGGTTTGCATGTTATGGTACAGCGAGGTGGAAAGATGGGTTGTAGATGCCCAAGCTAGCTGTAGAAGTCTGCTGCACCCTTTGAGGGGAAATTCTGACAGTATAGCTAACTTTTGGTCATCCCCTTTTCTTAAATCATTTTCTTTTTCTTTACTGATCCTCTGGGGAATTAATTTTTCTTATTTCCTTGAGCAAATTTTTTTTTAGCAAACAATTGTACTAAAAGAAAAAATAAGTTAAATATATCAGTACATGGAAAATACAGTTAATATTAGTAAGAACATTCAAATTCAACTTAGCTCTACTAGGTACCAGTATGATCTGACAATAGACAGGTTAGCATTGTACTAAAATAAAGAAGAATTGGAAGACTACATTTTACAGCCAAACATTTCCCTTTTCTCCTTTATGGAAAAGATATGGC
The DNA here is from genome assembly GCA_006491835.1 of Architeuthis dux. Lineage (NCBI taxonomy): Eukaryota > Metazoa > Mollusca > Cephalopoda > Oegopsida > Architeuthidae > Architeuthis > Architeuthis dux. Next base: position 16,059,910 of record VCCN01000724.1, on the reverse strand, counting down.
ATTTTAACAAACATACATTGGTTTGAACAATTCTTTTTAGAAAACAATTGTACTAAAAGAAAAAATAGGTTTATACATATGATGGGGTTCCCCAAAAAACAAGAATTCAAATGTGGTGCATGAACTGGACATTGCTCCACTAGGTGTCACAAGCTGACAATATTCTTAGCAAGTCTGCCATGTGGCGTGGTTCTGGATAGACTGATTTGTTTTCTGTGGCCTTTTTCTGGTGTTTGCAAGCATGTTTGGTGATTTTTGCGATGGCTGGTAAATAGAAGAACATAGAGCGTGCTTTAAGCTTTGTTCTGTTTTGGGGAAAACTGCAGCTGAAACTGTTGTAATGCTTCAAGAAGCTTTTAAGGAAGAAGCTTTAGGTAAAACACAAATGTCCAAGTGGTACTCGCATTTCAAATGTGGTGAAATTTCACCAACAATCAGTCAAAATGATGAAAATCAGGAAATTGTTTGCCATGCAATCAATGAAGATCATTATTGGACCACTGATGAGATATCTGAGGTGATTGGTTTGTTTATGAGATCATGCCAGCAAATGTTAACAGCAAATTTGAAAATGAATCCTGCTTTGGAAAAATGTGTGCTTCCTTTGCTCACAGAGGATTATAAAGAAACAATTGTTTGAATGTGTATTATGATTTGAGAGAACAAGTTCAACATGACCCACAGTTTCTTTCCAAAGTTTTGACCAGGGATGAGTAGATAGATAAATAGATAGATGGATAGAAAAGGGTAGTTGTGCATTTTTTCTCATACAACAATCTGTTGATCTTACTAGCTTTCCTTCTCATTCTCTCTGCATACAAAGTGACCATTAATTACAACTCTGAAAAAGATGGAAATCTTTTAGTTGCAAGGTTTATTAACTGATCTAGAAGGAGATACATGTTTCTTAGACAAGAACATATTGATTCAGTAATTATCAAAGGTAGAACGGTTATTTTTTTCAAGATCTTTTTCTCTTATTTCTGCCTAATGAGGACCACGATGCATTAATAATCTGTATTAATTGCTATTTCCACAAAAGCCATCCATAATCCATAATTACAAAATAAAACAAAAACCAAACCAGCCATATATCTATTTATTCATTTATACATTATTTTGTGAGCCATCTTGGTGTCAGTATAGATATGAAGCCAGCTTAAAGAAAATAGGAAATACAAAGCAACTGACCTTAGCAATGATAAGTTATCACAGTTACTCAAAAAAATATGCAATTTTTGAGCAATTAACACCATTTCTTTATTGGTAGTTGTTCCCTCAAAGATCGCAATATCCACTGACTTGTGACCTTGAGGATTAGGGTTATACTTTTTCCAATTTCCTAAATGGTTAGCATTCATTAACTTATAAAATACACAGAATATTAATTTGGAGTGGCTTATTTTTCTTTTCTGTTTTTCATAGCAGGTATCAAATTCCAGATATGGATATGGTTTTACATTGGTAAAAATAATTCTAAAATATGTTGTTCACTTTTAGTTCATAATTATCTCTTAATTTCCAATCTATAGCACACACTTATCATATAATGATTTTGGTAAAGCAAAAAATGGATGCTTGTGTAATATTGTGCAAGTTTCTTATTTCTTATCAGAAATACATGAAAATTGTGATGTTACTTCCTGATGAATCGCCAAGGAATGAAGTGTTGTTGTCTGACACAGGAAACTAGGATTTAACAAGGGGAATGAGTAAAAGGTTGTAGTTCAGATGAAAAGTAGGTTCACAACAATCCCCCAGATTTATTTTCACCAACTGTTTTCGAGATTGCGGACTACACATATACATGAAATTTCCTTGTAAAATGTTTACCTTCATGTTTTTGGCAGTAACTCTTCGAATGATACAAATTGACAAGATACACTGTTAGAAAGCTGATGAAATTCTCTTTCCAATGATATACAATATCAATTTATTTACGTTTTTTTCCAGGTTCTGCCTATTTTGAACTATTTTGCTCAAAAGTCTACAGGAATGCAGACCCCAAACTATCATTATTGAATATTTTTAAAGAATCTTTCAAAACTAAATTGCTACCTGGGGGTACTATTAATACACACAGAAAACTTCATGGGGATATGTTTTGTGGTTAGTGATTTATGCTGTCCCATTCAGAATCAATGGCATACAATTTAGCATAAAATTGCAATTTTGGTTCTGATTTTGAATGAGCTCTCCAGTAATAACCAGAAAATGGTAAATGTCATACAGCAGATTTGTAATCGGCACCCTTGAATTATCTTATTTCAACTGAATGACAAATTCTACTCTAAAATGCCTTGACCTGCCCAGTTTATCCCAAATCGGAACTGGACTATCGGATTTTTCAACTTTTTTATTGCTGTTTTTGTCCTGAAATAGAGTCAAGATGTATTTGTATCTTAACCGTAACTATTCTTTTGAATTCCTCTGCTCAGAATTGTATGGAAAAATGTGTTCATTTGTCTTTGTATATTGTTTACTTCAAAAGTTATGTGATTTTCTATTTTTGGTGTCCAGATTCAGGTTCACACTAGGTGTAATATAGGGTTAAAATGTACCCCAGCTTAAATTATAACAACCTGTTAACAGGCAGAATCATAAAATAGACACTTAAAGGATTAAGAAAAAATAGATTATAGGACAAACAGTTGATATCTAGTTTATATATAAACAGTTTTAATCAGACTTCTCAACATTCTTTCACTTTTTTGATGTTTTTGTCCTGAAATAGAGACAAGATGTGTTTGAATCTTAATAATATCCATTTTTCTGAATTTCTCGTGTCACAATTGTATGGGAAGACATGTTCATTTGTCTATGTTGTTTACTTCACAAGTTATGCACTTTTCTACCTTTGCAGTGTCCGGGTTCAGAACCGGACTAGATGCCATATATGGTTAAAAATGAACACCATGGGACATTATTTAAGCTTGGGAACAGGCAGAATTATAAAATAGACACTTCAAGGATTAAGAAAAAACAGGTGGCAGAATGTCATGAACCTACTTTTCTTCTAGACTATAGTATTTATTTGAATTTTATATTCTAACATAGCACAGCAAATGCATATTTCCCAAGTTTCACACTTTGGTAAGTAATGATCAATGAATAAAACATGTTTTTCTTCCATCAAATAAAGAAGATTCACCCATCCATTAGGATCAAAACAGCTTCTATTCAGTGCAGTAAGGCATTCAATCCCAATTTCTAATTATGTAAAAGTGAAAATGAAAAAAGAATTTGTTTCTTTTTTGATGACAATAATTCTATCTACACATCCTCATCATCATCAGCAGCAGCCTTTTAGCATCTGTTGTTGGACATAGACCTTCCCCAAGATCCACCAGACCTCTATATCATGGGCACCGTGGAGCCAATACTTTCTGAACTTGTCTAGTTTGTCATACCATCTTATTCTTTGACTGCCACAGTTTTGCATATGATCTCTGGGGATCCATGTTGTGAGATGTGATGTCCAGCTGTTGTTTGACATTCTTGCAACATGACCAGCCCATTGCCATTTGAGTTTTCTTGATGTCTATGATATCTCTGACTTGTTTGTTTTCTAATATAATGATTTCTCCATGTAATGTCCAGCATGATTCTCTCTTGTGCATGCTGCATGGTTCTCAGTTTGGTTGGTTAGGTTTTATGTTTCAGCTCCATAGGGAAATATAAGGAGGATGCATTGGTTGTATACCCTTCTTTTAAAAATTAATAGAATGTTCTTGTTCTTGAATTTGAGCTTACTCTAACAAAAACTTGCCAAACTAAAGCGATCCTTCGCTTGATTTCTTCTTCTTTTGTGGATTTAATGGAGATTCGTTATCCTAGGTAGATGTAGTGGTCTATTGTCTTTAGCTCTGCATTTTCAATTTTGATCATTGTGTCTTTGTCCTCAACATGTTTGTTGTACATGGTATTTGTTTTACTGAAGTTCATGCGAAGACCAACATTTTTGCTTTCTTCATTCAGTTCATCTAGCATTATTTGGAGATCATGAAGGTTCTCAGCAAAATGGATGATGTTGTCAGCAAATCTGATGTTACTTAGGTATTCGCCACCTATTCTGATTCCTTTATATGCCTAGTCGAGATGTTGGAAAATCATCTTGAGGCAGGCTGTGAAGAGTTTGGGTTAACTGGTATCACCTTGTCTTACCCCTTTTGTGAGCTGAAAGGGCTCAGAGTCTTTATTTAGCATGATAAACGAACTGCTGAGCCAGTAGATATATTGCAAAACTCTACAGGATCTATGCCTTGTATGCTAGCATCAAGGATTTTGTGGATTTCCACTCGAAATCAACAAATTCAACAGTGACATTTTGTATTCTTCTGCTTTCTCTGTTAGTTGATTTGCCGAATGCAGATGATCAATGGTTAAGTAGCTTCTTTTGAAGCCATCCTCTTCCCATGGTTGGTTTTCACCTAGAATTTTGGTGATTCAGTTGGTGATCACTTTGGTAAAAAGTTTGTAGATGCAGTTAAGTAGGATTATTGGCCTGTAGTTGTTTAGATCTTTTGGTTCCATTTTTCTTTATATAACAGCATTATGATTGCAGTTTTCCAATCTTCTGGATCTTTACTCTGTTTGAGGCATAAGTTTAATAGATGAGCAAGTTTCCTAGTGTTGACTTTAGCAGCTTTTTTTAGTATGTCGATGGTCATGTTATCTGGTCCAGGTGCCTTTCCGTTTTCTGATTGTTTGATGGCTTGCTTCACCTCCCATGGAGTAACTTTTGGGAAGTCTTTGAACTAGTGTCTTGTGACTTGTATATCTTGTTCATTGTTGTGTGTCACTTGTTTGGAAGAATAGAGGTTTTTGTAGAATTCTTGGGGCATTCGACAATTCGGTCCCTATCCGTTGTTAGGTCTCCATTTTCTTCGAGCCCAATAGTTGCTTTTAATATAGCTGAGAATTCTATTCATAATTGTGTGCCATATGAAATAAATGTTTGTGTAGGTAAGTTGTAACAATGAAGGCAACATCACTAGAAATGTCTTCTCATATTTTAAATTGTTGATAACCTAGAAAACAAATGTTTAAATTTATACCAAGATTAATAAAGCTTTTCCCTGATGTATGTAATGTCACACTCAGAAAATGTGCCATTTCTATGTCCTATACATATCAACAAAATTAGATGCACAATGGTTACAAAGTGGTGCCTGATGGACATCTGTTTTAGATGACAACAAAAGTTGGAAGAGTTTGCCTTTACAAATCAGGGACTTGGATGGATGCTTTAAAAAATAACTAATGGATAATAATATGTTGACTTGCCAAAGAATACTTCAACAGATGCCAGAAGTACACAATACTGAATAAAATTGATGGTTCTCTGACCAAAATTACTTTTCTTGCATTATGTGCTGGGAGCTGCTCTAGCTATTACCATAACTTTGAACAATTTCTCTTTTTTGTAATAAAGACATATGTTTACTTATACACCAAAGTTGTACCTGCATATGGCAAGTTTAATAAAATGGATCATTGGCTAAAAAAAAGGATTGTTTTTGCGATGGCTTTTGGAATCTGATGAGGTCTACTTAACTGACACTATGTAAAATAAAAATAAAAATACATAAAATCCCACAAAATCTGAAAATTTAGTTTTATTGAAACTTTCTTCTCATGCATGTTGTGTAGCTAAATGCACACACACACAAAATACGTCCCTGTATAACTGGAATTGTCCTGGACTGACTCTTAATGTCTCTCCATTGACTGCTTGCACTGAGACACCTAAAGCACATAAATATGTTGTTTTTGTATCTTTTAACACTAAGAGAACACTTCACATTAAGAAGTATAACAAAATGTGCACATCAAAGGTTTTGCATGAAAATTAAAAGGAATGAACCAAAGAAATGTGTGTGTGGATTGGACTGTCAACGTACAATCAAACACATAAAAGAGTAATATATTTCCTTTCATCTCATAACTGCCTTTGCACACCTACAATGGTCGATTTTCACTTAGAACATTTGTTTGATTTTTTGACATTACCCAGTGCCTAAAACGGTTCCAGTAGGCCCCAAATAGGCTGTATATATACTTTCTTTTTAGGGATTTAATAAATTGTCTTTTTATGGGTCAAAATTGAGGGGAAACTTTTTTCTTTTTACATGTCAAAATTAAGATTTAGGCATTCAATAAGAATCAAACTCCTTAACATTGGTTTGTTAGACGAGCTTGCTTAGTATCAATATATGCCCAAGCGGGTTTAATGTATGTGTACTCTAGTATATTGTAAAATATTGTATAATATTTAGTATAATTCAATAGAGGATAATATTGTATAATCCATATTATATCATATATTATAATCTATAAGACATGCATTTATAATCTTGAGTTGTCAGTAAGGTAGAATATTTATTTGAAAAATCAAATCATTAAAAAAGTTTCAAAAATATTCTGTTTAGAATTGTTAACTGCTGAAATACTTTTCTTGAATTTCTTCAGTGAAATTGGTTAAAAAACATAAATAATTAGCATATTAGTTTTTATAGTTACTTGGAATTTGAAATAAAGTAAAAGCTTATTTTTATGGGTCTTACTTGAATTTTTTCATGTTTTTGTGTACGTTTTTAAATCTGGAACCATTATTAGACATGACAACTTAAATGAATCCATAGTCGGTAATGCAGAAGAACAATGATGTTTTTATAAAGTAAAGTGCCTGTAAATATTTGTGTTGGTCTTTCAGAATTCATCTGCAGTAATATAGGCTATGGTCAAGTATTATGCTGTGGAATTCTCAACATAATAACAACTTTCTTTGATTATTTCTTAGTTGTAAAATTAAATCAGTCAAACATTGTTATCATACTTTTCAAATGTAATACATAACATATATATTAACGATTAATTCATCTAAGACAGGTTTATCTTGAAGCTCAGTATCACAACATTATTGCATTCCCCTTACTATGTTTCATCCTCTTGCAACTTACCATCCTCCTTGGTGTTCAAGGCCAACCCAATACTTACATTCTTGTGTAAATAAATAAATGCTCAGTTTTTAGTTTTAGTTTTCTTTAACGAATATTCAGAAATATGTGAACTACTAATTTATACTGAAATAAGATATGCATAAATGTTTAGAAAATTACAATGTCATCATTATTATTAAATTCTCAACCAAAATGCAGAATAAATAAGTTAATGTTACACTTTAATTTAAAGCCATGGAAATGCCTCATTGAAAAAATATAAAAATAAGAATAAACTGTGAAAAATAAAACTGATATAAAATTAATGAATAAAATTGTAAAATAAAAAAATAATAAAAGTTATGAAAATAAATTGATCACCAGATAAAAAATCTACATTTTGACCAGTGGTGTCCAATTAGCCTTTAGAAGTTTCCTTTTTCTATGATGCTCCATTTTGAAAGTTGTTATACCTAAAAGAAACAGTACAGATAGAAACAAAAGCATTCTCTGCTAGTATAGATATGAAGAGAGAGAGAGAAGCTTATGAATTGATCATTTTTGTGCATTTTTGTGCAGAATATGAATAAATATTTTCCCCTAATTTTCATCAACCCTGATATTTGGCTTTGTTTTCATATGAAATTGAAAATAGTTGTTCCAATTTGGTGCCACAATTTTTAGGCAGTCTGGACAACTCAAACATGCCATATGATTTTAGGGTTTACAGACGTTTTCAACTGTTAAACTTTATTTACTTTACCAGCGGACTTACATTTAGCAGAACTAAATTTAGCAGAAGCTAATTGGTCCACTAACGGTTTTCAAAGTTAATGGGAATGCTAATCCGCTAATGAAAAAGTTAGCTTCACTAATTAGTGGCCAGTGGATTAACAGAACCATGCCCACCATTGAAGAAATCTTTTAGCAGTAACAAGTGTGTTTTCCCTACTGACAACAGTGATGAAATGTCTCAACTCCATTTCCAGTTCAGTTGCATCAATGTCTCCCATTATTTCCTTATAGTTCTTGCATTGAATATGAAGTTTATTTTTGTCAATACATTACTTCAATTGCTTTGTGTTGTACAAAATCCCAAACTGGCTATGCCATTTCATAATCTGACTAAATTGTGAGTTGACAGATGATATAACCTGATCTACCACAACAAGGAAGAATTGATATTTAAATCTTTCCTCCTCAGATGAAGTACCTTCATCACAACACTCATATTCAAACATGATCTTTTGTTTGTGTTTCTGGAAATACTCTGGCTACATCCACCTTCTCAACTATGTATGATGTCTTAAGAATAGCTGTATTATACCCAGTACTGCAATATTGTCCAAAGAATGATATAGTAGCAGTCACCTCTGCCTGCAATTTTTAAAAGGGATCCGATAGAAGTAAAATCACCAAAGTTTACAAACATCATTTTAACTTGAGCAATAAATTTGCTATCACTTAGAACCACCTACCAAAATATCTTTGAGAAAGAAAAGCTGTCATTGCTCACTACCTGTGCTTAAATGGATAGAAAGTCTGTCCAAGTGAAATATTCTTTTTGTCAATCAGTGATGCAGGAGGTCAGGTCATTGATGATCAGCAGGAAGATTAGTGTCGAAGGTTAGCTCAGGATTCTAGAGGCTTAAAATGAAGAAATAATGTTGAGGAAGAACTTGTAAAGTAGGTAAAGAGATTAAGAAAAACATAAGGTAAGTTAGGTAGAATAAGGAAAACATTAAAGGTGGAAGAAAGAAGGAAAGTAGCGAAGTAAAAAAAATGCGGAAGAAAATGATAAAATAGTAGAGAAAAAAAGTTGATAAAAAGATAAGTGAGAAGGAAGGAGAATGATAGTATAGCAGTCACTTTCCTATAAATAGTTTTATTATACGAACATATGGATGTGGGTATCGGGTTGGTTTTATCACTTCAATGAAACGAGCACGATGCTATGAAATACGAAACTAAACGTAGTTCCCCTTTTTCGTGACATCAACGGCTCCCCTATAAAATGAAAGGTAAACAATAATCTTTGCTAATTTGGCTCTGGTCTCTTAACCAGTGGTCGATTTCGCCTGTGCTTCCTCCAGGCACCTAAAATCTCCATTGTCTACACACTTAATTGTTTTCACCATTAAATATGACTCTACGCGTTTCCATTCATTTTACTTTCTAGATGAAAACCTTTTATAACCTGCACTTATATTACTACGTGTACAGGTTTTGCCTCGAGAGCCAAAATCGTAGTTCTAACCTACAAAAATCACTGGAGAATATATTACCAGTACATCTATGCTTCTTTACAATATTTTGTATTTCTCTGTCTACTGAATCTACAATAACTAGTACTCCATTTTGGTATGGCATAAGGACCATAATTGCTGCGATCTCTTCAGTATTTCTCCTCTCCGTCTAAAGGACGAATCATGGTTGCTTTCCCGCTAAGAACACATCTAGTTGCTCTAAAAGGCCAAATCATGGTTTTCAGACATGAGGAATTCAAAAATACACTTCATTTTACCAAAGTTACAGCCTAAAACTCGAAGCTAAGTATTCAGCATTTTACGAGGAAACTTCAAGTACACAGTCCTTACGTCTATGGATCGTAGACGTAATTCTTGATGAGAGTATCATCATCATCATCATCATCATCATCATCATCATCATCATCATCAGCCGTTATAAGTCCACTGCTGGACGAAGGCCTTTCCCATCTCCTTCCATGACAACCTATCTTGTGCTAATCTCTGCCAAGTCTTACCGGCAAATCTTTCTATCTCGTCCCTCCATCTTGTGTCTGGCCGTTTCCTACTTCTTTTACTATCCCATGGCTTTCCAGCAGTGTATTCAGCATTTTACGATGAAAACTTCAAGTACAGTCAAACTTCTATGGACTGTGGTCTATACATATATATATATGGAGGGTCCTGGTTGTAGCTGGCGCCTGGAATTTGTTGAGAAAAAGAAGCCGAGTTTATTGCATGAGAATTCGGCCTTCTTGTGGAGGGTAATTATTTTGTGGCCCGCCGGCGTGAATGCATTATATTTCTCCATAATACTGGTGGTAAAAAGGTGGGTTGAAATTGACTCGATTTGGTTAGCGATCAATGGCTGGAAAAGGAATTAACAACGAGAGACGGACGAAAAGCAAAAGGCAATTTTGAAAGAGACGAGCATTTTTATTTATTTATTTAAGTGTTGAAATTTAGTTTGTGTTTATGTGTGCATATTTAAAAGCCCATTTTCTGAGTGTGTGTGTGTAAATATGTTAGAGTCCTTTGTTCGGATCTATTTGTTTTGCGTATGAAATAGTTCACAATGATATTAAAAATGTGTATGTAAAAGGGGATTTGTTTTGTGTATGAAAGAGTTCACAGATATAATAAAGATGTGAAAGGGAATTTGCTTACTTCGTTCTGAGTATTTTTATATTCTGCCCGTCCCACGTGGCGTCGGACGGGCAGATTCATGGGAGGCAGCGGGGCTGTGAAACACGTCCGTTCGTTTCGGCGACTTGGAAAAAAAAAGAGGCTGATTCAAATCTCGCGCCTGTCACGTGATTAATTACTGGTCCCTCATTGGTCGTTTCTACGTGAGGACGCGAAGGTTACGAGGCCGTGTGTGGAATCTGGGAACCAACCCTTAACCACGGGGGACAACTCCGCTTCGACCCGCCATAGAAAAATCTCCGCCGAGATTTGGAGAATCGTTAATAAAATACTTGTTTTGTTTTTTGGTTTTTTGAAACCATATTTGTAGGGGACCGTATTTCCGGTGACGAATTCATTTGAGTTCCTTTTT
>VCCN01000724.1:16026004-16037713 GCA_006491835.1 Architeuthis dux | reverse complement strand
TATTCTTACCACACTTATTCTTGGTAGATTCTTTTTACATGAAATTCTGACGACACTATTTTTTTGTAAGTTTTTTATTTTACCTGTTAATTATTTTTCCAGAACATTTTTTGGGGGAAGAGGGGGTTTCTATTTATGAAGTAACTATAACTATACTGCTGAACTGGACCATTACTTTCTGTCCGTCTTATGAAATCACAGCTTTCAAGTAATTAAAATTTCCTTTCGCTTTCCCTCTCTGCTTTGCTTATTTTGAAAATTATAAGATTGTTGCTTTGTCAGATGTGTTTCAGAAACTAAATGAATTTTTTTACACTCCAAATTAAAATCGGGCATAATATTTTGGCATTAGAAATTTTTCCAAATTTTTTATGGAATACACCTTGATTATATGAATTAAAATATTACTTATTTTATTTAAATATTCCTTATTTTATTTGGAAAGAAAGAGGGGAGAAAGTGTAGTCATATTAAATCCTATACATATTGAGTTGAAAATTAAATTACTTTTTTCTTATCGAGTTAAATATTTTTTAATCTGTGGCCCATAATTTCCAACGGGTCATGCAATTTTAAGCCAAATATGATAATATTCAGATATCTAATTGATGAAGATAATTATGAACAAAGGGCTGCTTAGGGAATTTTTAAAAATAGAACTTCAAAATATGTTAGAAATCAATGTATTTTTCAAGTCATCCACAGACTTTTTTCTTTTATTAATCGTATTGACTGAAAAATTATAACTGATTTTTTTATATTCATTTACAGCAATTTCTTTTAGTTTTACTTTCTTCATGCAATTCACTCAAGCAAAGACAACTCAATTAAAATATTTGCCGATTCAAAAATTAGAAAGGAATGACCTGACCGTAAAATGCAAACATTACTCTCTTCTTTAAATTGTTCTTCTGTGACCTATGCTTGCGTGCCTTTATGCGATACATTTATTTTCTTAATCAAATCTCTGTTCGTAAATTGTCCAAAAATCTGATTTCTACTATCTACTCTTTCAACAAATTCATTTGAAACGTCAATCAAATACTGATTGCTTTCAGGGACATCGCCTGTAGAAAGATGAATTTTTGGAAATCTGGCTGGTCAAATCTCTCTTTGATACAATTTTTGTATGTATCAAGTGCCTGAAAGTAGATCTGGTGAGTTGGTGGGGAGTGGTGGGTTTCTGCATTGTCGTCATCCAGCCAACACACGTAGTGTTGCATCATCAACATTGAACTTCTCTTTTCTCTTCAATACTCACTCCCAGAACAGATCATAAGCACCATCGTTACAATCTTTTTATAGTGTCTTAATGACATCTTGAGCAATAGCTTCTCTGTGACACTCTGAAAATTTATGTTTGTGGATTCATTTAAGAGGGTAATTTAAAAAAACAAAAAAAACAACATTTTCCCTATTTTTTTAAGGGAGTGTGCATTCAAAATTTCAAGTTCCTACTATGAACAGTCAGGGCTGGGCAAAGTCTGGATACATAGATAGATAGATAGATAGATAGATAGATAGATAGATAGATAGATAGATATAAATGTCAGAACTGATGAATAACCTAAACCCAGCAACAGTATTTATTTGTTGTGGGTAGCAGTGATTAATTACATGCATAACAGATGATATATATATGAAAAGATTTTATTTTCTCAACCTCCAGGTGACCAATGTATTTTGGCAGCATGTCATGTTGTGGGAGATCAATTAAAAAATTGGAAAAAGGGGTGATCAATGAATAAGTTACTTCTTTTGCCTTGCATTTTGTGGGGCAGTAAAAAGTCAAAATGTTCAAAACACAAGCGTGGACACAAACTAAGTGACCAATTTAGCATAAGTTTACATTGAAAATTGAACCCCCCACTAAAACCCTATTTTGGAGGGGAATATTAAAAAAACAAAAGAAAAACAATTTTCCCTACTCATTGAGTGGAGTGTGTGCGCAAATTTTCAAGTTTCTACTATGGTTAGGGCTGGGCGAAGTCTGGATACATAGATACATATAAATGTCTGAACACATGAATAACCTAAACCCAACAACAGTATTTAAACCAGTGTTGTGGGTAGCAGTGATTAATAATGGGGAAGCAATAATTTGCAATCACTTGGTGTCAATTGGTGAATTAAAGTCTTATTGAATTCTGATCTTTAACTATGTCATCAATTTTATCAGTTGAAGAATTTGAAAATGGCTATTCTTATCAAATTGAAAAATGAAAGGATTTATCTTGGAAAAGGTATACTGAACAACTGCAGAGAAATTAATATGAGTTCTTTTATTTCTTTCATTCCTGATTTGTGTTCTTCAATTTGCATGTTCCCATTTATCTATTCCTATTTCTATCATTACTCCTTTCCTTTTATGTTCTATCCTTCTGGTTCTTAGTTTCTTCCTTCCCCTTTCCATTCTTCCCTATTTGTTCCTTTCTTTTCTCATTCATTCATTCATTATTCTTTCTTTATTCTTATATTCCTTTCTCATTTATTACCTTCTCCTGTTATTCGTCATTTCTCTGTTCCCTCCTTTCCTTTTATAGTATTACTTCTCTATCCTTTCCTCTTATCCTCATTTCACCTCTCTTTTGCTCCTTCCATTCTTTCCTTTCTCTCTTTCTCTAATTCTCTGTATTTTGATGGGTTTCATTCTCTTCCCTCTCTTTTTTTCTTTTTCTTTTTGGTCTTCTTCCTCAAATTCATTCTTTTATTTCTCTGCCATTACTTCCAACAGCCCTCACTTCCATTTTCCTCCATCATTTTCTTTCTCCTAATTCCTTTGCTCTCCTTTTTACTATTCACGTAAAGCAATATCTTCCACATTCAACTTTCCTGCAGGGTGTACAGCACTTTTCATATTTCCATTCCCCAAATGGATTCCTACTTGCACCCAAACCAACCACCCAGAAAAAATAAAGCAACACATAACCAATCTGAATCCACATTTTTGTTCGTCTATTTTTAACAATTTTTACAAATAAGATAGGATCACCAGCAACATGGAAGACTTGAGTTTTATAGGATTTCATGAGATAAACTCTCAATCAGATGCAATGGCAACGTTTGAATTATTTCCTCTGGCAAAAAGAGTATTTTTTCATTCATTATTTCAAAACTTTATTCTGTAGTTGAGTAGGCACTGAGATTGGAATTTTTCTTTCCTGAGTGTCAAAGAACTATGCAGCTTGTGAGTGAGTTTAGGTTATGAGTTGATAGTTTAGCTCAGAGGTTACTGTACGCAAGTGCAGCTTGACAGCTTTAAAGTTGTTTAATCAAGATTTGGGTTACTGACACCCGTTACTACATGCCCAAGAAAAATAAACAATCTCTATTTTTCAATGTCTTTTCATTTACAAAGTACATTTGAATTCATTTAAAATTTTCATTAAAAGTAAAATAAGGCCAAGTATGATTTATTAATTTTCAAGTTTTAGATAACAAAAGAAAAATGATTGTTTAAGCTTTGTATATCTTATGAACTTATTACTTATTTAAAAAAGCTTTCTGTATTTAAAAATAACATGTTACTTGTTGCAAAATTTGTTTGATAAAATATAAAAACATTTAACAGGTAGGATTATAATGCAAGCAAATACTATTCACAGATGAGGATTATAATGCAAGCAAATACTATTCACTAGAGATAATATAAATTTGTATAAATGGAAGAACACAATCATTTATTCATAGGGACAACTGAAAGCACACAACTGCTGTTTGATTTGTTCTGCAATTGCTTGTTTATAACTATGCTTTCCAATCAAGATACATGTAGAGTTGTGATTGGTTGAAGATGTACTTTGTAGATATCAAAAGACCAGGGCTGGCCCAAGGGTTCCTGGTGCCCCAGGCAAGCTGAACTTTAGTACCCTTTAAAGTATAGAATTTCATTTTGACAATTGTTTCTCTTAGTTTCACTGCAACAGAAAAGTATTTAACTGTCCTGAAACTGTTCCTGACAAACCTTACTTTACATCAGGGAATTTTCTTATTTTGACTGTTTTTATTCTGTTTAATCTATTCATTTTCCCATTTCACCTACTGTCTCAGACACATGACAGGCGCCCCCTAGCATTTGATGCCCTGGGTGACAACCATCTTGCTGGTACCTTGGGCTGGTCCTGCAAAAGAGAAAGAGCTCTATGGCCCTAAAGCCATCACTAGGTATATTGATCTAAAAGTTTATCTAAAAGCTGTTGATAAATGGGCCTATGCATTAGATATTAATGGGATCTTTCTCCCCAACTGAGTAAATAGTTCTTAAATTTGATTTATCATACCTTTTTGCAAAATAGATTAAGAAACCAAGGTCAAAGGACTGTGAAGTGAATTTTATTTCAACCCAAGTATTTCTGCATTACAAAAAAAAGCAAAAATTCTCCTTTAGGGCCATAGAACTCTTTCTCTCAGTAGTTGGCTTGATGCATCTTGATTTATTTGATGTATTGTTATGGGTGAATTTTTTAATCAAGCAGAGTGATAGAGAAATGCTTAGCAAGAAAATTTTATATGATTGTTAGGCACTGTATCAATGTGTCTCTTCTGATATGTTCATTTAGTTGATGGTATAGATGCTTCCTGCAATACTTCTGAAAAGCAAGATGCTTGCCCATGGGCTTCAGGTTCTGGAAGGAAATATACAGTTTTCTTTTTTCTACTTAAATCTATTGAGGTCTATCTATTCACATACAATTGTTGCATTCAGGAATTTTAAAGATAAAATCAAATCAAAAGTGAATTCTTTGAAATATGTATATGTATCTATATTGTATGTATCTGCTTGCTTGTATGCATCTGTATATACTTGTATGTTCATAAACACAGACACACACATATAAAATAGAAACTAGTCAGCTTGTATATTGTACATAAAATCATACACTTCATTTCTTAAAAACTTCTTCTCTATAGTCCACTGAATTATGAATATCATAACAGCATTAACTGAAAGGACATAACAAAGTATGTGTGTGTGTGTGTGTGTGTGTGTATTTCAAAAGGCATGCATTTAAATTTATCAATAAAGCCTAAAAAAACAAAAATTATTTAGAGGAAAAAATATTAAATTTCATTTCAAAACTCCAAAATTCCAGTTGCATTTTCTGGATTGAAAATTCAATTTTAGAATTTCAATGCAAAGTTAGTAAAGTACATTACCTTAAACCTATACATATTTCCCTTCGTGGAGGCAGATATACATCTATTGAAACAAACATCAACAGACAGTCATTTTAGTATGAGCTTATATGTATAAATTTTGTGGCATCTTAATACTTTATATACACTCGCACATCTATGCTCTAACCCTCATTTACAT
Source organism: Architeuthis dux (assembly GCA_006491835.1). NCBI lineage: Eukaryota > Metazoa > Mollusca > Cephalopoda > Oegopsida > Architeuthidae > Architeuthis > Architeuthis dux. The sequence goes on along the minus strand of VCCN01000724.1, from coordinate 16,032,396 downwards.
TAGTATATGCATACATACATTCAGATATGTTCCTTTCTCTTTAGCAAGTACAACTTCTGGGAGATTGATGCATCTGACAAATTTATATTATAGACAGGGAAATGTTCTTGGGACCAGCTTCAGCTTTTCTATCCATATCACTGTCATCCATGCAACAGACAAGGCTGTATCAAGATGACAACCAACAGTTGGCAACTTTATAATTTTTTGTCTGTTCAGTTTTCAACTGTCTGATTTGTCGGTTCATTTTATCCCTTCTCCAAACATTCATATATTTTCCTGGTATGAAAGTTTATTCCTGTAGAACCATCAGAATACATTCCCACTTAGGCGTAAGTAAACTTTTTTTAAGACAATGAATGCATGAATATAATTGGTTAAAAAAAGTAATCATATAACTCAAAGCATACATATTTGTGCTAACTGCAAAAGCAAAATAATATAGTTTTAAAAATATTAAGAAAATATCAGATAATATAAATAATATATTATCACAACTTCTGGTTAATAATGTCAGAGTGGCAGTGAATCCACTTAGTATTGCATTGATCTTTTCTTATGTGTATCTTTTGATGTGAACATACTAAGCTTTGTATATATTTTTACATTTCCTGATGACAGTAAGTTTATTGTAGATGTTTCTTTATTGCCTTCAGGTAAACAGATCTAATGTTAATTACAAAGATTATGCTGTGTAATATTTAACAGCTGAAACAAACATTTCATTAAAAAGGAAAAATTAAATATAGAGGAAAAATGATAAGCATAATAAAGGAGTGACAAGTTCCTTATAATCTGTAACCTTAATACTGGAGCAGAAAATCTTTATTTCTATTTTTGCAATACATATTTATCTATACATGTTAAACACATATGTTTTTACTCTCATCGAACGGGAGAGAAGAGGAGTGTTTGTTGGAGGTTCATAAAAGTCAGTTTACTTGTGTACAGAGAAAATTATAATCCTTATTTTAAGATTTTAAAATGTGTAAGTGAAAAAACCTAGAATAGGTTCAGCAATTTAAAAGAAAAACATTTATTTGCTCATATAAAGTAGTCTTTGTAGTCTAATACTCAAATTTGCTCTCAGAAAATGACATTAATATATTTAATAGATATTTATTTACTTACTTATTATAGATATTATCACTTATTATATAAAAAGAAGACGAACTGTAAATCGTTAAGAAATATTTGTTACTAATGTAAAATAAAATAAAATTTACTTTTTCTTTATTTGCACTCTTCAATAACACTTCAAACACATCATGCCTATATCGTTTCAAGCAAGTATTGTTCCAGTACAACACCATTTTGTGCAATAATAGTTTGTTGCTTTCTGCCCCTGAGTGGCTCTCCGGTTTCTTGCTGCACACAGCCAGTGTCAGTGCCATTAGCTCTTCTCCAAACTGTACTTTGAAAGCGAATTCAGCAAAGACCTGGGGCTAAGGAATCCATTAGTGCCACCAATTTCTATTCAGGAAACTCAGAACAATTCCCAAAACCAAAAGTGCCAAGTTCTTAATTTTCAGAAAAATCCTGTGCATGGAAAGCAGAGTGGCATATTATCTTCATCATCTGTTTCCAAAGATTTTGTTCCAATTCAGCTTCCAGCATTTCATTTAGGCAATTATGATCCCCATATGGCAGGAGACAGTTTGGTGCCAACCATACAAACGCCCCTATCACTAACCAGCTGAGTCTTATGCCAACAAGATTAATAAAAATAAAAGTTTACAGCCAGTAGCAGTTTGGGGCGTATATCAAAAGCATGAACATGTAATGCTGTGAGATGTATTGATTTGCCAGATTTACTTGAATTCTGTTGCATTCATTTTGGTTACAGTGGGTTTCAGCTTAATACATGGATGGAAACAGTGTGTTAGTTTCAAACCGTTTATCCAATCTCTGCCTTTGTGAAGAGACAAGGAGATGTTGAATATGAGAACACTTTGCATCTAGAAATTGCTGAATCTATGTTTATGAACTGATATAATTGCATTCTTACTGATTTTCATATTTTACTACTTGCTAATCAATCAATTTCTCTCTCTCTTTCTCTCTCTCTCTCTCTCTCTCTCTCTCTCTCTCTCTCTCTTTCTCTCTTTCTCTGTGTGCCTCTCCCTCTATATATATATACTAGCAGGGGTACCCAGCATTGCCCGGGAAAATAACTTCAAATATAAAACACAGCAAAAGATTTGATATTTTATAGAGATTTCATAGAAGGGAAAAACAAATTTCCCCCTTGAATTTGATCCCTAAAATTGCCCCTTCAATTTAACCCCTAAAAGGTGAAAAACTACACTCCTCGATTCCTACCCTTATAAAGGAAAAGTTGCCCCGGTTTTGACCCCTAAAAGGGAAAAACAAAGGTCCACCCAGATGTTGACCCCTGCAATTCTGACCCCTAAAAAAGGACCCCCACTATTTTGAACCCTAAAAGGGGAAAGAATGTCTACCCTCACTTTTTACCCCTAAAGGAGAAAATTATCCTTGCTTAAGACTTTTAGCAAAATATTTTTTTCTGTCCCACATATGAACATTCTCTCTCTCTCTCTCTCTCTCTCTCTCTCTCTCTCTCTCTCTCTGTCAACTTTTTTTCAAAAACACATTATCTCGGTAGATTTACGAAAGAAGACATGCGTAAAAATGTTTCTAATATTTTTGTTTTAAATATCTTTAATACGAAGAGAGAATAAGGGGGGAAAGCAGTTTTTATTTACACTACAATTATAAATAATGAAGTGGAATTTAACATTGGAAACTAATCGAAAATAATAGTAAAAAAATACATTTAAACAAAAAAATTAAAAGATTTATGCTTTTGTGTAATAAGGGGTAAAATATACATAAACATTCTATCTCTCTCTCTCTCTTGTCTCTCACTTTCATACATAGAAACATTCTATGTTTTTCTCTTTCTCTTTCTCTCTCTAATGTAAACATTCTCACTCTCTGCCATACAACCTTTCTTCAAAAAGACAAATATGTTGGAAAACATATGATCGCTTTCCATGTCACACACTTCTGGATATAAAGTATGTGTTCAGTTTAGCATGATACTTGCATTGTAAATTGAACCTACCTCTAGAAACTCAATAGTGTTGGAATTTTCAAAAAGAAAAACAGCCTATGTTTGATCCCGGGGTTAAGTCAATATCCATGCAAAAATCAGATCCCCGGGTCTTTTAGTTTAGCTGAGATGTTCATTGCAGACAGAGAGACAGAGAGACACACAAATTAGCAACTTTCGCATAATATAAGAGATACATCTCCAATGAACAAATCCTATGTCATTGAAAATGGAGACAAACATTGTCCAATATGCCTTATCGCATGGGAGGATGTTTGATTTGATTTATCGCTTCCAAGACATCTCCCGTTCGCATTCTCCTGGTCGTACTTTACAGTCAGTAATATAATACATTTGTCCCAGTCAAACATGTATGTATGTACATTTCTTAGTGTGCATGTATCTGTATGTGTGTATGTGCATGCTTGTATGTGTATATGTTAGTATGCATGTTGTGCATGTGTCAGAGTGCATTTATGCACATGTGTGTTTGCATTAGTGTGCATGTATGTATGTGACTTGTGTTAATGTGCATGTATGTGTATGTGTGTATTTGTGTGCGTCTGTTAGTGTGCATGTTCTGAACACTGTGGCCAAGTGGTAGAGTGCTCGTCTCCGGTTCAATTGAGATCGTGGGTTCAATCCATGACCAAGTCTTACAATTCTTAGAGTTTGAAAATGGTACTTAGCCTCCCTGCTAAGCATTCAGTACTCAGCATAAAGAGTAGGATTGAGGAAGCCTGGAGAGGGATGAGTTCTATTAGGGTATCACACCCTAGATATGCCTGTGAAAATGGGTGCCCCAACAACAACTAGGTACAGGGGACAGAAAACCCTGTATGTACTGGGTACGTGACCAAGGAGCAAGTGTGCATGTATGTATGGGAATGTGTTAGTGAGCTTGTATAAGCATGCATGTATGTGTGTGCATATGTTAGTGTGTGTATATCTGTTTTCAGGTATATGTGTGCATGTTTTAGTGTATGTGTATGTGCATGTATGTATGTGTGTGTTAATATAGGTGTACATGCATGCATGTATGTGTGTGTGTTAGTATTTGTGTATATACTTGCGTGTATGTGTGTGCATGTGCTAGTTTGTGTTTGTTCATGCTGGAATGTGTGTGTGTGTAGGTGTATGTGTGTACATGTATTTATAATAGTGTGCATGTATATGCGTATGTATGTGCATATGTTAGTGTGTGTGTATGTGCATGCATATATGCATGTACATGTGGGCATGTATATGCAAGTGGGTATTTGCTTTCATGTGTTAGTCTCTATGTTAATGTGTGTGTATGTGCATGCTTGAATGTGTGTGAAAATGATAGTATTCCTGAATGTGCATGTGTGTATTGGTGTGCATATCTTAGTGTGCATGTATGCTCATGTATATATGTGTGTGTGCATCTTACTGTGCATGTATGCACATGTAAGTATGTGAGTGCATATGTTAGTGTATGTCCTTATATGTGTGCATGTGTTAGTGTGCCTTTCTGTTGTTGATTAGATGTTTAGTTGCTGGGTGGGAAACATGCAGCAGGTAACATGCTTGACCGGGAAAATGCAGGCCGGGATATTACCGGCAGGAAACTGCGACCGGCAAAATGAGACCAGGAAATATCATTTCATGGATATATCCATGACTGTGAAGAGGATTTTTCTTCTTTCACATATGCATAATCAAGAAATCAATATTTTCTCTCATTGTGCCTCTCTTGAGGTCATTAATGTGAAAATCTTCAGAGAGAATTTGGTCATTCGAATTGAATTGTAAATGTAAACTCATTGAAATATTTTTATCTGGAATGGACAGACTTCATTCACCCTCAAGCCCTGATAAAACATCTTAATTCTTGGCTATTTTGAACTTTTACTGATAGATGAAGATATTATATTCTGATCTCAAAGCGATATCAAGCAAAAGAATGTCTGAAATTTACTGCTAAAACAAAATAAAAGTAAAAAGACTCATATGACCAGGACTCTAATCATTATTTTACTTCGAACAGCTATTCAATGTTGGCTTTCCACACTCTCAGAATTTTTTGAGTCAAAATTTAGCAATTCCATTTTTGGTTTTATCATCTTGCCATCAAAGAAAGCATAAATTAGAATCAGTTCAAATTTAGTCATTAATAACAAACTATTCTTACCTAAATTTAAATCTTGCTATTTTATTACATCCTAGTCAATTTCACAGTCTTGTACTCTATAATTTGACTTTTGCAGGAGTATACATATGCACTTGTGTTTGTGAAATTCTTTAATAGTCCCATCTTTTTTATCCATCTCCTCATTTGAATCCAACTTTTTGTACACATGCTGTTGCATATTCCTGAACAGACTGGAATGAATAGAAACCAAAGTTCCAAATGCTGTTTAATTGTTTATTGGATGATGTCGTCTGGAATATAAATCACATAACTTCAACTTAAGTAGATGATGTATATAACATTGATTGAGACAGTTTATTTCATTAGAGTTCTGAAAGCTATCTTTTTCTCTTCCGTATCAAATGGAATAAATCAACACTGACTACATCACACGTAACTTCAGCTAACATATCAGAAAATCCATTCTTTTTCTTTTAAAACAGACACTTTTGTCTTCCGAAAACAAAAGTTTTCCCCAAAGAACAAAGGTGAAAGCATGGCTGACTGCAAGTGGAAAAAATGATTCTTCAAAGCTCTTTCATATATTCACTGATGTCAATAGTTTCATTTTACAAAAAACAAAGACTGCAGGTCAGGTGATCCCAGCAAGTTGATATGTTATGGTCAGAAGAACAACTTTTTTAATTTGATAACAGATGGTGGCAGTTCATTTTCCCCATAAATATAAACACACACATGCACACATGCACACATGCACACAGTTTTTCCTGGCGTTTAAATGTACATGATTTGCATTCTGACAGACCACAGAGAAAGTACCACAGTACACATACATACATACATACAAAATATGAAAATATATTGTAAATAGAAGCACACCCCCTCCCCCGGGCATTTAAAAAAAAAAGAATGGCACAGAACTGATACATTTTCGGAAGATTTGAAGGTCTAGAAGGTTGAAAGCACATAAAATTAAAAGAACAAATTTTAATTTTCTCCATTGGAGTTGAACTCCAGCAATTCCATTTTCTGTAAGTCTGGATCATTATCACTACCAACAATTTTTTTATAGGAATAAATGAATGTTTGAATAGAAACTTACAAATCAGTGCGCAAAAAGTAGTTTTGATGTTAACTGACCTGTAGGGACCTTGGCTCCAGGATTAACATAGGATAGGTCCTATGTTAATCCTGGAGCCA
>VCCN01000724.1:16008828-16021423 GCA_006491835.1 Architeuthis dux | reverse complement strand
AAAAACCTTCCATATTTTCACATGAATCATTGTGTATTTTAATCAATGCACCACCTAACTTTAAACTCAAATGAAAAATTTGAATAAATTCATTACACTTTGTGATTTTATAGGTTGGTTATACTTATAAACACCATTCAATAGTAAAGAGATGAGCAGTGATCATGAGTTAAGTAATTTTAACGGAATTATAATCATTGAAAATGTTCATTGCCACTAAACTTTAAACTCATTGACAATTGATGTGATATAACGGCTTCAAAGTTCAATTTATTGCTTCCTGTTGTTATTAAAAATGGTGTCAAGTCTACGCTGTAGAGACCAATGCTGTCTAATTTTGAATGTGGTAAGATTGTGGAACTTTGATATCAGGGGCTATCGCAATGCTGAACGAATTAATCAGAGTCAGAGTCAGATTGTGAAAAATGTTTTGCGAAAATGTTTTGTGAAGCCAAGAACAGAGGTATTAGACCCAAAAGAATGCCTGATCATGGTGAGTATAAGTCTATGGCTCATCTGGAGGCAAAAACAAATGTTCCAGTTCTCAAAGAGACCATCAGACGAACAATTAAGAAGTCTGAATTCAGGCACAGAAAACAATTGCAAAGCCAAGGTCTGAAAATGAGCCCCAAACAAGACTATCAAACTAGGGATGAGGAAGAACAGAGGGTCCTCTTCATAACTGAGAATAAATTCTACCTTGATGATCCAGATGGCCTTCAGTATTACTGGCATGACCCACAGTTACCAAAGGAAAGCTTTTTGAATCATGCTAGTGGAGATGTTGAGCTCGTGGTTTGGAATGCTGTAGGATATGGTGGGAAAATAGCACTCCAGTTAGTTGACAGACAGCTAAACACAGTAGGATCCGTGAATATGCTGAGAAATGTGAATTTAGTTGTTGAAGTTGTTTGGATCAATGGCCAACAGTTCATATGTCAGCAGGATAATGCTCCCCTTCATGCTGGAAGAGTCGTGCAATGATTTCTTCAAGAGCAAGGCATAAACATTTTGGTCTGGATCTCAACAACATTGAAAATGTATGGGGATGGTTGGCAAGGAAGGTTTTTGAAGATAGGAGGTAATTTTATCGGGTGCAGCAACTCAAAACTTCCATCTTAGTAGTTTGGAATCAATTCCTCCATCATTTGGTTCAAAGCGTGCCAGGTCAGATTTTTCAAATAACTAACAGTAATGGTGTTGCAGCAAAGTATTAACAATAACATTTTGCTAATAACCATTGAAATTAGCAATAAGTTTTGGGGAACTTGTTACTTAACCGATTGATATCTCAAATCTAAATAGCTAATCTTAACCTTTTTTTGAAAAAATCTTTTTTTTAAAACTATGTTTATAACTTATGATCAGGCCAAATGCATGTATGATTCTTTTAAAAGATTAGAACAATGAATTCATTGGACATTTTTGTCTGAGTTTAAAGTTTTGTGGTGCACTGTACATGCATGTGACACTTTTTGGGATCATATTTTCTCCCTATGCTTGCTAAGTGTAAGTCTAATATCTACTTATATAATGAACAGTGTGATTTTCTTGGTTTCTCTGTCCATAGCAATGGACTTTCCAAATTACAGATAAACATTTTGCTGATAAAAATACCTCCTGACCATCACTTGAAACTATGAAATCTTCCAGTAAAACAAATTCAGTATTATTTTCTAAAAAAAAAGAAATGCAGTGTATATCTGTGAATTCTTTTACTGGTAATTACCTGCACATTATATAGCAATGATCAGCAACCTAAGCATTGTTAGTGGTTTCAATCCTCATTTGATCTACCACTATTGATGGTCTGATACCAAACTCTGCTAAGTTAATAAATCATATCAGAACGCATGTTGTAGAGCAATCTTGCTAGCCTTTGTTAGTGGGTTTGATCCTCTTTGGATCTCCTAGTATCGATTGTCTGATACCAAGGTGCTAATATACTTATTTTGCTTCTCTGTCCATAACAATGGACTCTTCAATTTAAAGGTAACATTCATGGTGATAGAAGTATCACCTACCCACCACTTGAAACTTTGGACTCTTCCACTGAAACAAATTTTTTTTCTTAAAAAATCATCTCATTGAAATTCAAGTATATCCATGAATTTTTTCACATGGATTATTTAGTTATGATGTAAAACACATTTTATTCGACCTATAAATATACTATGCAGGGAAAAAATAACTTCAAATATAAACAGGAAAATAAATGATATTTTATAGAGATTTCATAAGAGGGAAAAACAAAGTTCCCCTTGATATTGACCACTGAAAGGGTAAAAATAATTTCCCACAAAATTTGACTCCTAAAAGGGTAAAAAAAAAACTTCTGACTTTGACTGCTAAAATGGGAAAAAATGCCCCCCCCCCCGATTTTGACCTCTAAAAAGAGAAAATATTCATCTCTCAGTTTAGATTTTGACCACTAAAATGTGAAAAAAGTTTTCCCCACCAGGAAAAAAGAGTCCCCCCTCCCGATTTCGACCCCCAAAGTCACCTGACCCCCAGAAGTCACCTGACCCCCAAAAGTCACCTGACCCCCAATTTCGACACCTAAAAAGGGGAAAGATCTCCCCCTGATGTTCCCCTCAAAAAGGGAAAAAAATCCCACATCGATTTTGATCCGTATAAGGGAAAGCTCCCCGCTTTTGACCCCTGAAACGTGAAAAAGTCCCTTCCCTGGAAAAAAGAGTCCACCTCCCAATTTAAACTCATAAAAGGGAAAAAATCCCCCCATCCGATTTTGACCATTAAAAGGGAAAAACAAAAGCGCCAACCTGATTTTGACCCCTAAAAGGAGGAAAAATCCCCTTCCACGATTTTGACACCTAAAAGGAAAATGAATGATCCCTCTATTTTGACCCCTAAAAGAGGAAGTTTTCCTCATGTTTGACTCCCTCTCTCTCTCTTATAAATACTTGTAAGCCTGCATTAACTGTAACACTTATGCATTCTAAAAAAGTCATTTTAAGGTTATCCACTTAGTTCAATAAGGAGAAAAAGATAATTATATTAAAAAATTTAATATATTTTCACAAAATAAAATAAAAATTTAAAAAATAATTTTAAAGCAAAGAGAAACAACAATCAATTCTGGAAGTTCAACGCTGGAAGTTTAATGATAATAGTTAAAAAAATGGTAAAATATTGCATTATCATTTTTTTACCATTTTTCCATACATCTTTCCATACATCAACACAACTGAAAATGTATTACATTTTCAGTTGTGTTGATATATGGAACTTCATAAAAAATGCTTAAACATTTTTTAAATCTTTTGACTAAGCATAAAGATGTATGAATAATTTATTTTTCTATGCCTTTAGTTAACTTTAAATCCTCTGGGAATTTTATGGTGTAGGAAAATTATTCAATTTTACCCTATGAAATACAATTGCTCCAAAACTACATTCCTCAGCAACTTTTTGCTTGGGTTGTTCTGAGATTCTGAGATTAACTATTTTCATTTTTGCACATATTTTTATTATTCATTTTGACTGGTTTCTTCATGGATCAGCTACAAAAAACAAAACATTGTAATAAAAACAAGAAAAAGAGAAAAAAACATGTCAAATTAATAATAAATTCTTTTTAAATGTGTAACGTTTTTCTTAGTTTTTAATCAATCCTATCAATTTAGTTATGTTAAAATACTATTTAGCAGGATTCTCATTAATTCAACATTATAGATTTGCAAAAATACTGATAACTCCATTTTGATTTTGATGGAATTTATTCATTTTGAGGCCACCATCTTCTGATGTGGGACATCACTAAAATGGGACATCACTAAAATCCCAAACAACTTAAAGGTTGTTAAAATTTATTGTGATCTAGTATTATCATATTGTTTATAGGAAATGACACAAATGAGCTTTGTTAAAACTTTGTGATAGTCTGAAATTATAATGTTATAGAAAAAATAAAACTTCTGATTGGTTAAAAAAGTTAAATCTTTGTCAATAATTCTTTTGACTGGCTGATTGAAGCATTACCATTATTATTAAATGTTGACTAGTATTTCTTTGATATTGTTTCTGTTGCTTTTATCACAACTCTGAGATCGTTATTTTATGACCATTAAGTAAGCAGTGTGGATCAGAAATAGAGAATATAAACTAACAAGATGATGGCATGGTAACAATAAAAGAAATATGGAATATAGCTATATGATCTATTTGAGTGACACCTGCCGATGGTAACAAACTGGTAACAGCACTGTCAGGGAAAAGCTGGATCCCAAGGATGTGAATTCAAATCTGACTGGAGGCATATTATTTTTTTTTACCCATGCTGTTTACTCAATGTTTGTAGAATATTGATCTGAGAGTTGCGATAAAAGTACCAGAAATAAGATGAAAGAAAGAGTAGTCAAACATTAATAATGACTCATTAATACTTTTTATTTTACATGATATTTATATTGGTATGCTGTAAGCATTGTTGTAATCATGTATTTTGAAATATTATTTATTTACTTATACTGAAATACAAAAAAATGTGGTTCATATCTGACAGAAGTAGTGACATTTTCCGATTAAACACTTTAAACACTATTCACACTATAATGTATTTTCCAGCAATCTCAATTTATAGTCTTTGCTCAGGTCTGTTAAATCTTTAGAAAATGTTTTTTAGCAACCTCAGAGTAATATTATCTCAATTTTAAGCAATTATTGCCCAATTATTATTTTATATGGTCTTCACCAAGCAAACTAATACATTTTATAGTTATTAAGAATTTTTAGTTTTGAATCATTTCATTTAAATTCTTTCAAAATTGTAGTGCATTATCAAAGTATAATTGCACTAACACATATTTATGGAATTAGTTAATTTGGACAGAGCCAGACTTGTAACACGAGTTTTAGAATTACCATTGTGATGTTCAGAAAGCCTAAATAAAAATCTGGGTGATACTTGTGGTAACAAATATTTCCAATATTTCTATACATAAAATGAAGCTGATAATGATACTGTTTCCTCCATTCTTTTCATATCTATCGCTTTCTCAAAGGGGATTACTCACAGTTGATCAATGATTAGTTTACTGTCCTTGTAAGCCATTGAAAGTGAACCCAATTTCCATCTATTGCTATGAAAACGTATCTTTGTGTGAAACTCGGGTAAGTTTGAGTAAATTATATTAGGTCTGCTTTATAGATAGTTCTGATTTTCCCCATGTAATTGTAGGCAGTATTCAAGTCCTGATGATTTTTCAGGTAGTTAAACCTTACCACTTAAGAGATAGATGCTACATATTCTTCCATGTATTGCCTCCTTGTTGTTTGCACATTTATATTGGGTAGTATAGTTATTAATTCCAGTTTTTTTTTTAACTCAAGATCCTATGATTTATCTAACCCTTTAGAATGCTTGGTATATGCTGAGATTTGCAGGAGAAAGAAAGTCTGTAAAGCAGTGAACAGATATGTATATTCCATGCATGTCTTGATTAAGTGTATCTTTAATCATCATTAGCTGAATTCAGATTAACATAACCTTGACAAGAGAGATTTGCTTTACAGCTCCTGATCACCGTTGATGTTGTCCTAATTCTCTACATCTGCACCTTGAGATATTATATCTCACTTGCAGGTATCATGGAAATTATGTTGTTACTCTAACTGCTTTTCTTTTGTCCAGCATTCAGTAGATATGTGTGAGCAAATTAAGTCTATGTTTCTGGGGAGGTATTCAGAGGGAATGTAGGCTAACAGACAAGATAGTTTATTTTTGTACCATATAAACACAGCCCATTATATAGCATCTGCCCTAATTTTTATTTAAAACCAAAATGCATTTTTCACAAATTATAATAATCATTTGATGTTAATAACAACATATGAGCTAACAGGTTGTGATGCTGTTAATAGTATTGTGCTTGGATAAAATCCCACTAACACTCTACACAACCCATACAAGAAAATCTTATTACTCATGTTCTCATTGTCTTGTTATTTGTTTCATAACTTCTAAATGAAATTATCTGTGTTATTCAAATGGACATTTTTTTGTCATGCCTTTTGAAGAGACATACCTGTCTGGATAGTAATATGTAATTGTATAATTACCTTGCATGTCAATAAAGTACAGTGATAGCAGATATTTCAACTAATCAAGTCAGTGTAACCTAGTTTGAAAGAAGGTCATACAAGTTAGGTATCTGGTAAGAATTGAACTCAAGAGCAATTGTCAATTTCTCATTTGTTCCCTTTTCTTCTTCCTCTTTCTCCATCACCACCTCCAACTCTTCTTTCTTTCAATCCTCTTTCTTTTTTCTTCCTCATCAAAAGCTTTTCTCTCTTCTTGTTTTTCTTCTCTTTCCTGCGTATATCTCTTCTCTTCTTCTCTTTTTTCTCTATTAAACCTATCATATTCAGTGATTTTCTTCTTCTTGATCACCTCAAACTAAATCCCCTAAATTCCTAAACATCATTAGTGATCTAATTTTGGTTTAAGATCAGATAAAAAATGGAATGTTGATAAAAGTTCTTCAGGCTTACACTTCCATGAATTTGTGACTCAAAGGTCTTCAATTTCCTAACCATGTTTCCTCCTTAATACTCTGCCAGTCCAGCTGGATTCATTCTAACAACTTCCATTCTTAACAGCAAGTTTCTACTATGATCGCCGAACCATGGCATTTGTTGTAATTTGCTGCAAGCAGTGCTGATTAGAAAATGACCGTTATTCCAATTAACTCTAGGAATTGATTAAAACCTGGATAGTCAGTTGGAACATTCCCCTGGTAACCTGTTATCTATCTTTCTGTTCAGTTATTTCACCCTTGATATGTCATGCTCATTCTTAAATGACAAGTACCATCAGCACTAGTTCACTGGTAAGGCTTACATTTGCCCATTAGTCTTTTTATAGACTGTAAATGACTTTTTGATTTTCAGATTTTTTAATGAAGACATATCACTGCATATCATATGTAAAAAGAAAATTATTGAGTGAAGAGCTAAATACTTTAAGATTTTAGAGGAAGATGAGACAGAATAAATGAATGCCAATTTTATGAACCGATTATCACACTAAACAAGAAATGTTTGCATAAAGGATATATAACATTGTGCTAAATTTGTATTCTTATATGTAATATGTATCATGCTTCTTCATCAGTTTTGAGATGTATTTGTAAATTACATGGGTTGGAAGATTACATTTAAACCAGATTTTATTAAATATCATATTTTAAATGACAGAAGGAATTCCTCAATCTATTGTCTGTGAATGATTGAAATAGTGCCCAAATCAAACTGCTCTTTCATGTAAAGCCAATGGAAAGTGGATAGCTCTTTTGACACTCATACATCTTTGTCAATCTTCTGCTTCCCACTGCTTCCTTAGGTAATATGGCACATTCCTAATCTCATTTAAGAACATGCCATATTTCAAATGCTAGTTTAAATCTGCATTTTCAAACATTCAATTAAAACAAGTTTAACAATGTTTGTAGAAAACTTACGCTAAAAACCAAGCAAGGGTTTACATATACAGTCCTGGTCATAAATTTACGCGCACCCTCCAAAAGTTTGCACATTGAGTATTTGTGGGGAAATAATAAGTCAATTTCACGAAAGAATCAACTTTTTCTATCATTTTCACTACATTGAAGATTTTACATGTAATAAGTAACAAAAATAAGCATCACAAGTATATTTAATCAATCTTACAAAAACACAAAGTAATACTTTGTGTTTTCACCATTAGCAAGTATTACAGCTTCCAGTTTTTTTGGATGAGTTGTAATTAGATTTTTGATCTTCCCATGTCATTTTATCCCATTCTTCATAGCAATATTGTTTCAATTCTTGAAGATTTGTGGGTTTCCTCTCATACACAGCCTTCTTCAATTCTCCCCACAGAGGTTCTATGATGTTGAGATCTGAAGACTGAGAGGGCCATTCTAATACTTTGATTTCTTTGTACTTTAATCATTTTCAGTAGTGTTTACTGTATGTTTAGGGTCATTATCTTGTTGGATGATCCAATTCAGGCTTATTTCCAATTTTGATCAGTATTCATTTTGTCATTTACTTTGATAAGCTGATCACAGCCTTTGGTACTAATGCACCCCCAAAACATCAGCGATCTGCCTCAATGCTTTACAATTGGGATGGTAAACCTGGTATGATTGGTTTACTTCATGCCAAACAAAATGTTTATAATTATGCCCCAAAAGTTTAATTTTGGTTTCGTCAGGCCATATCATTTTATCCTAAAATGTTCTAGGTTTGGTATGGTGGTCATTGGTAAATTTTAGGCGATCAGTTTTGTGTTTATGTTTCAAGTCTGGTTTCATCTTTGCTACTCTCCCAGCTAGCCAAACTTTGTTTAAGTGGCATCTTATAGTGTTGGTTGAGATATTGATTCCTGCTACTTGTACTGTTGCCTGAAGATCGGATGATGTAACATGAGAGTTTTTCTTGTCCTCTCCTGCAATCAACCTTAGTGTTTGGGGTGTTACTTTGCTTGGTCGTCCTGATCTTGGCTTGGTGATAACAGACCCACTTGATTTCCACTTATCTAGTATTGATCTTAAGGTACGAATTGGCATTTTTAGAGCTTGGGATATGTTCCTGTATGACTTGCCTTTCTTGTGCACCTTGACTACCATCAGCTATAGGACATGAGATATTTCTTTAGATTTGCCCATGATAGTAACTGGACAAATTTAAAAATACATTTATAAGAAAATGTTAAGCATTTTCAAAAGCAGTGAGGTGGGGGAACTGGATTGGAAATGGGTAGATATTAAGAATATAAATGCTAAATACTAAACATTATATACAGAAGCTAAACTTAGTAAATAGCAGATTATTGTGTAACCTCTTTCTAATGTTATTTCAAAAGTCATTAGCAAGCAATGGTTTCTAAAAATACCCACTAAAAATATTTAAAAGTATTTTTTGAGTAAAGAGCTCAAATATAAACTCTTCAATTTGCTATTTTATTGAAAAAATAAAAGCAGATAAACAAGCGACAAATATCAGACTTCTAAAGACTAAATTTCCCTCTCTGAATTCGTTTCTCTGAAGACTGCTGTCTGGACACCGGTAATAGACCAAGCAAGATTTACAGGAAAGCTTGAAAGGATAAGATCCGCAAATGCTTCTTGGCTGCTGGTTTTATTGTGATCCCATTGTATTTGTTCTTGGCATCATCAGTCTTTTGACAGGGAAATAGATTGGTATCATTCTATTAATCATCCTTCTGTTATTACACAATTTGTCATCTTTACTGGCAATCAACTAACCCTAAATCTAACCCTGTCTTTGCAGCAAATCCATGGTTTGTTTTTATCTTTGTTTGGTCTGAACTAGTTCTAGTGTTGAAATGACTTCCGCTCTCCTTTCACAACTTTGTCTCTCTATCCTTTGTTTTCTTAACGGCTCCTTTCTCTTAAGTAATAAGTCGCACTTGGATTTATTTTCATGCACGATTTTGACAGAGAAAGTAAGGTTAAACTAGTAATGACTTTATTTCTCTAAACATGATTCTGTTGATATTACATTGCATCTGTTGAATTGAACAGTACAAAACTATTTGTAAAGAAGGCAATCAGACTGACTTTCTCTTCCTGGGTATTCAAAGCTAGAGTTTTATTTTCCTCTTTAATAACAATTAAAAATCTTCACCTGGCAGCCAAGAATCAACCCATAAATCTTATTGCTCTTGAAGATGTAGCTCAGTTGTTAGAGCAAAGGATGGCAGGTAAACAAAGGAGAAAGCTTCTTTTTCTTGTGCTGAATTGATAACTTTTGCTACCACAATGCACCAAGAAAAATGAAAATTATAAATAAGTTTTTCTCCTGGTTGACGATATACTTAAAAATTGTAGTGCTTCTTTTGCATAAAATATTGAAGTGAAAGTTTTCTAAGTTGAAGGCTAGAAATATTGATTACTTCCCTGGAACTGCACATTTATACTGTTTTAGATCCCATATCAAGTGAAAACCATGTATGCTTAAATAGTAGACAGGGCATTTGGTATTTCATCTCAAATGCACAGGAGTTAATAAATCTCACCTATAAAATAATGCCATGGACTCTAAGACCTCACTGCATGCTAGCTGCATATGTAACCAGGTTAATTCAGTTTCATTTATGGTTCACTTTTAATATCATTCTCAGTCGCAACAATATTCTCTAACATTCTGTGTATTTAATTAATCACTGCTACCAACAATTTAGGTTATTCATGTGTTCACACATTTATATTTATTTATATATCTATCTATGTATCTGGACTTCGCCCAGCTCTAACTGTTCATAGTAGAAACTTGAAATGTTGTACACACACTCCCCTCAATGAGTAGAGAAATTGCTTTTTTGTGTTTATTGAAAATTTCCTTCCAAAATAGAGTTTGAATGGGGGGGATTCAATTTTCATGTAAACTTATGCTAAAGTGATCACTAGTTTGTGCTCGCTTGTTTTTTGAAAATTCAGACATTTTTTAGTAATCACAGTCCAACTTTTTCATTGATCACCACCAACACAGCATATATGGGTGGTGGTGATTCATAATTTCCCCTGGAATGCTAGTTCTGAGTATTTCTTTTTATATTTTTGTGACAATGTATTTTCATCTAATTCATAAAGCTAACATAAATATGGAAATATAATTCACATAATTTATTCTTAATGTAACTTCCATTATGAACAAGTTGATATTTGGAATACCATTTCCTGCTTACATTTTTCTATTCTGATCCTCTCTCTCTGTATCTCTCTCTGTCTGACTATCTGTCTCTCTCTTTAACTTCCATCCTAAATGTTTCTCTAAGTATGCTCTTATCTTGATGGTGACTGAGCTATCTCAATTAATAATACTTAGCTGGAATTCAGAAACTATGTAAAGCTGTAGGACATTTATGATTTTGCTATCTGATAAATCCGTTTCCCTATCTTTCAGCCTGAATCCATATTTAATCATCCTAGATGATCCATTATGTCATAATATCAACCTCATATTCATGGTCATTCAATGAAGATCCCTTGTTTAAGGAAGAAAGAAAAATAAGATAAAAATGCAGATATATTGGATTCTTCAAAATCCATTCTTGTACCATTCTAAGAGGAAAGGATTCAGGGAAACCTGAGAAAAATAATACTTCTCTAGAAGAAAAGAAGATATTTCTTTTGTTTTAATGAAAACAATAATGAATTTGATTGTTACTGATATTTGAATGTGTTATTGACTATGGTCAGCATGCTGATAGTCCATGTGTAGGTCAGTGCAATGGGTTGGTGAGATTTCATCCTGATGGCACAGGTGAGTTGGTGAGAATTCAACTATAGGTTGATCAGCAAAGACAAGTGGGTGAAGACAGTTGTGGTGAGTCTTGTGAGAAATAGACTATAATGGAGTTATGTGGTCAACCATAGGTGTACGAGTGGGGGGGGGGGAAATTGCCACACAAATTCAGGCAAAACAGTGGAGAAAATTGATATTTTTGCTGCCAAGAAAGGCAGAAAACAATATTACTTTTAAGTTGGTTGTTGTTTAGTGTTACTGGTCACCTTAATTTCTTCTCAATGTAAATGTTAGCTCTAATTTGTATTTACTAGGTATTGAGCACTATTAATTAAATATTTCAACAATATATTTTTGCTTCCTTATATGTTTTTTACGTATTTAAATACACCTGAAGCCTAAAAACATCTCTGCAAAACTATGGGTCGACTTATACATTGTGTATAAAATGTGAGCCTTTACTGCAAAGTGGTAAACAAGGAGAACAGCCTATTTAACCCTCGCTGTGCACTACTTACTGTAACTCCCATGGTCCACCACAAATGTTTCCAATTGAAACTTATGTTTGGTAAAATTTATTTATCATAGAAAATGGTACTAAAACAGGTCTGGTTAGTCACTCAATAGAAACTGTCATGTGACCATAGTCTTTTGTGGGTGATTAAAAAATTGGAAAAAGGGGTGATCAATGAATAAGTTACTTCTCATGCCTTGTGTTGGCCAGTGATCACTAAAAAATCTGAATTTTCAAGGAGTAAAAGATTAAATTTATAGCCCTCTAGTTCCATTGGTGCGGCCTGTATGCATGATACATACATAGCCAGCCAGCCAGACCAAATCAAAAACTGAAGAAATCTATTTTGACAGTTTTGGTAACAGTTTTGGTTGATGGTTTCTAATAGGAATGAGTTAATATAAGTTATAACGAATACACAAATTTGCTGGTATGCATTTGGTATGAATAGAGACATAATGAAAGGCACCATGCGAATGTACTTAAAACAAAGTATACAATGAATGCATAATACCAGCTATGACATATGGATGCGAAACATGGAAACTGACGAAAACAAACTGAAAATCAACTCAGATTCGCAGAGAGCTATGGAAAGAGCAATGCTAGGAATACGGGATATAAAAAGATCAACATGGAGATCGAGGGCGGCCAGGTGAAGGATATTATACAAATAATTAAGCAACAAAAATGGAGATGAGCTAGACACTTAGCAGGAAGAAATGATAACAGATGGAGCAAAAGACCTATTGCTGCCAGGACAGAAAATGCAGTAGGAAAAGACTAGACACAAGATGGAGGGATGAG
>VCCN01000724.1:15971648-15989164 GCA_006491835.1 Architeuthis dux | reverse complement strand
ATACCTATAAATTAATTATTTTATGGTAAAATAAAGTGTTTTCTTGGATTCCTAATGTCTGAAAACTTTGATTTAGCCTTTTAAAGTATTCAGACCTGTCAATTAGGAGACGAGCTATGGAATTCTGTCCTTTTTGGTGTGTGCTGGCGGCCGTGTTGTTTTATGCAAATGAGGTAGTTTTTCCCAACTTTTTTCTTGGAAACATCTTTTTTCTGAAAGAGGACTTCCTAAGGAACATTTTGATACTAAATATAGAATCATGGTGGTGGTGGGTGGGGGTCACGGTAGGCCCTGCTGGCCTCCGGCCTACTTGCTTATTGTCTGTTTTTTATTTTCAATAACGGTTTCCGAAATCTGAACTATTTTATTCAACAGACGTTCAGAGTTGTCATGTCCCTCACTGATTTCTTCAATAATAACAAGCCTTTCACCAGTGTTAACGATTCAAAGGGTTTGTCTTCTGTCGCAAATTCGTCTATTCTGGATATTACGTTTTTGTGGAGTTTGATGCTCAACTTTTAAGCGTTCTAATTCTTAAAAACTTCGGAATATTTGCTCCTCCAATGCCGTACACCTTGCTGATACCTCTTCAGTCAGTTCCAAGAAAGAACTTTCCTCGACTTTAATTTCCGACTCGTTGTTTACATCAATCGTAGATACAGATTTATTTTTCTTTCGTTTTCTGCTTCGTTTTTGCAACGTTGTATTTTCAACTTTTTGTTCGGAAGTCATTTCTTCGTTATTTTTCTTGACTTCGTTAGTCGTAGCATCACTGCTCACTTGAAAAAGTTTATCTAACGTTTGGTATAAATAAAATAAGCCATGTTCGGTATTTAAACTAGGTAAATCCATGTCCAAAATGGCCTGTCTTTCACTGCCGGTCAGAGAAAAGAAAGCAGTTGGAGCTAATTTCGTATTTTCGATTTTACTTGTGCTCACGCATGTATCTATTTCTTCTCGCCACTTGCAATAATTATCTGGGGAAAAGGTTGGTAAATCCAATTCAACATCCTCCGCAATATTTGTTTTTTTCCTGTTTCAAGTCAGTTCAGTAAACAGGAGGGTCTTTGGAAGACTATCGTACTCCATCCTTGCAACATGGCCTGCTCAGTACAGATATGCTTTTTGCAGAATAACTTCAATGCTTGTGGCACTGGCTGTCTTGAGGACTTCAGTGTTTGTGATGAATCCAGTACACATTGAGAATGATGCAGAGACAACATTGATAGAAGCATTCAAGGAGGTTTAGCTGGCACTGATATATGACCGAGGATTCGGCTCCATAAAGAAAGGTAGACAGCAAGATGGCATTGTAGACTCATATTTTTGTGTCTTTCTTGATTGCATCAGACACGTTTGTGCAGTCTACCAAAAGCTTTGTTTGCATTAGCCAGTCTGTTGTCTATCGCTTTGTTCAAGCAGTGTTATTTGTCAGTTGTTTTGAATTACTGTTGGCTTTTTTGTTTGGTTAAATCTTTTTAGCCAAATTTACCTTAACAATCGCTCTGCTGTCTCTCACAGGTGTCTCGAATCTTGCTAATAGGATTATCTTGCCACAACCAAAATTCTTTAATTATGTTTACATGTGAAATCATCTGATCAAAAGTTTTGCTGAATAACAAAAGTTACATTTTCTACATTTCTCACTTATCATACAAAGAATGAAATTCACCTCTAAAACCTGTTAAAATAAAGAATACCGTCTGAGAATTGAATAATCAGTGGCTTGCAAAGTCAGTACACTAACTAACCACATTATGGATAAATACTTGAAATGTCTTTACTAGCACATATGTTAGAAAGGGGTGTGAAATTAAGTGACTATTAAAACACAGTTTTACTTGCACATTAAAATGATGAATTTGTTTCATTTGCTCTACAGCAAGGTAATATGACAAATATGTCTGATATTTCAGTAACAGTCTTACTTTGTTTACATTTTGATCTTTTTGCAGGGGCTATGACTTCAATTTCAAGTACCTTCGTATTTATGCATTGTATATGTATCATATGAATACAACACTCCCATTAATTACTCTGTTTAAATAATAACCCCAGTTAAAAGTGACAATTGGCTAAAAGTGCTCAAACACACAGTCATTCATAAAGGTTGAAGACAGTATACTTCTATAGTAATAGAGCAAGAGCAGAATCACTGAATCAGAGCTGATAGCTTGCAAGCATTTAGCACAGGGCCCTTGAAATTGTGGGGCCCATAGCGTATGTTACTTTTGCTACACAGTTAATCCGGCACTGTTGTTAAGTGTGTTTTTTCTATTTTTGTTTAAATTTGAAAGTAATTATAAATTGAACTGAAACTAACTTAGAGAACACAGAACTCTATAATTTCTATAATACCAAGTTTCTAATTCTAGTATGGTCAGTGTAACTAGGTAATGCATGCCATTTTGGTTATATAACCTTGAAAAAGTCATTAAATTAAATTATATTCAACCCTACACTGATCATCTAATCTTTGTATTTTAAAAGATGCGACATGATGTTTTAGTGGAGAAATAATTTCTTTTCACTACAATTAAGTGTACAAAAGTCAATAAGGACTATGATCATAATCTGTATTCAGTGACTACTTACCTAATTAGAGAACCTTTTGTTCACAAGGATAAGAAAATAAACAATCAACATATCTTTAATAAAGTTAGAGATAAATCTGGTCACTCAACTAAATGTGCATGTCAAAAGGATTCATGTTATGAATGAGAACTTTATCTAATCAACTCAAAAGTGAAATGACAAACAACTAAACTTTCAAAATAAAGATATTTAACATTTTCTTCTGGTGTGCATTCTGATTTGCAATATTATTTTTCTCTAAGCTTGTAAAGTTTTACATTTTAGAGTTTTCTTTTTAGAAAATGGTTTATATTTCTTTCATACATCTAAGTACTTTATTTAAAATATGTAGATATAAAACAAATTTCATGAAATATCTCTATAATTTACAAAATCAATATTTTGGGTCAAAAATTTACTTAGGATATTATCCACTATTGAAATGTCAGTAAATATTTTCTGCGTATCTTTGTATGATATGTTATATGTTTGTGTATGCATGAATATATATGTATGTGTAAGGTTATGTACTCATATATTTGGGTGTATCTGTACTAGCATTTATGCATGGATACAAAATATAAATATTTACATGCTTATAACTAGGTGTGTGTGTGTTTTGTATTATCAACAGGAGATAATCCTTCCACAGGAAAGGAGATAATCATGACCTCGGCAACTACACTGCTATTACACTACTATCTAACATATAAACTATTCACAGAAACACTCACAAACAGACTAACAGACAAAAATGGCACTGCAATAATTAGACTACATAAAGATATAAACAAGGTAAAGATAGGATAAGGAGTAAGACAAGGGGATACAATATCACCTAAACATTTTACATCGGGCCTTGAATGCATCTTTCGGAAAACTGACAGGGGAGGATGGGAATAAATATATACAGAGGATATTTAAACCACCTGAGATTTGGCGATGACATCTCCATGACGTCAGAAGCATCCGAAAAATTACAAAACATATTGGCTGATCTAAATAGGAAAAGTAAAAAAGAAGGCTTAAAAATGAACAGAACAAAGACAAAAGTAATGTTCAATGATAAAGTACCCAAAAAGACCATAAGAATAGAGGACAAGGCTCGAGAAGAGGTTGACGAATACAATTACCTGGGACAAGTTATAAAGTTTGAGAAAGACCATAAAAGCAAAATAAAACAATGCATAACGACCGGCTGGAAATCATTTGGTATGAATAGAGGCATATTGAAGAGCACCTTGTAGTTAAAGTGTAGTAATGTATACAATGAATACATAATACCAGCTATGACTTACTGATACGAAACATAGAAATTAATAAAACCAACTGAGAACCAACTTAGAATCGCACAGAAGAACAATGCTAGGCATAACTCTAAGAGATAGAAAAAGATCAACATGGATCAGAGGGAGGACTAGATTAAGCAACAAAAATTGAGATGGGCTGGACACTTAGCAAAAAAGAGATGAGAATAGATGGAGCAAAAGACTAATCGATTGGTGTCCATGGGACAGTAGACACAATAGGAAAAGACCAGACAAGATGGTAGGATGAGATAGAAAGGTTTGCTGGTAAGACATGGCAGAGGTTAGCACCATGGAAGGAGATGAGAAAGGCCTGTGTACAGCAGTGGACTTGTAATGGCTGATGGTGATATATATATATGTACACAAATAAATGTGTAACTGCATTCTGAATGAATAGGTTGAATTTCAAATGTAGACATGCAGACATGGTTGTCCACGTTCAGAAGAAAATAATTGAGAATACTTTTAAAGATGAAATCTCAAACTTTGTTTGCAATTCCCTAACAAAATTCATAGCAGAAAAAAGCAAGCAAGATTAGTTCTTCCAACAATCTGAAATTTTGCTGCTTTCTGCTTATTCAAATTTGCTGCAGGGTCTTTTCCTTCAATTTGATTCTTGACTCTGCAATTCAGTCACTTTTATTGAACCAACTATAATGACTGCATTTTAACTACCAATCATTTAGGCACCGGTTTGCTGAATCAGTTAACAAAATCGAAGCAAAAGCAACCAGTTTATAATCTATATATGGAAATTGAAGTGTAGGTTTCGTTGATATTTCTCTTTTTATTTAAATATTTTTATAACTTTTATGAAATTATTGTTTGATTTCTTAGTTTGTTGAAGAGGAAAATAAACTACTAAATGGCAAATTATAGAAATGTATAGAAAAACTAAGATGTCCCTCCCATGGTGCATCAGTATTGTCTAGAGATTTGTATAGATTGTGTTTTGTGGCTAAGTATAGATCCTAAATATTGGCTTGAATTACCTTATATATAATTTGAGCGATATCACTTTCTGAATAATTATTGTGTTCATGGCACCTAATAGTATTAGATTCCTGATCTAATCTGCAAATTTATGTGATAACAATCATGTGCTGTCTTTGATGGTCTAGTATAATTCGAACATTCTTGTACTTTTAGCAACAACAAGCATCAATGTTGTTCTTTTTGTTATCAAAAGTATGATATGATTGATAGTTTTTAATAAAATAACTTATTGTCTACAGAATTCTTAAATGATTTCCTCCATCCTTTTGATTAAGTAGAATTATCTATTTCATCGATGAGTTTAGTTCATCAGACATGGATTGATAACTGATTAAGACTTCATTAAGAAAAGGAAAGTTGATTCCAAATGAAAAAAATATCAGACAAATTCTCAAGAGAAAATACCAAAAATCATCTTTCTTTAAAGAAAAGATATTTTTATGTTTTTTTCCTCTAGCAAAATATTATGATTTATTGACTACTTTAAAATCAATCTTTTTAATAGAAGCAAGTTAGAATTTATTTTCCTAATCTTAGCAGAATTTGTTCATGAAATGTTCTTCTTATTTTTTCATGACCAAAATGAAATGTTCTAAGAGGTATTGTTTGCTTGTTACTCCAAAATCCATATTGTTGATAAATCAATTGACCAAATCTGCTAGTACTAAAATGACGGGCTAACTATTTATATAGAAGCACCTTAAGTTTATGATAATTATAATTGATATAATTTATAATGCTATGAAAAAAAAAAATTATTTCTTATTGAATGATGCTCCACAATCGAGTATATCAATTGATGTTGATAGTGATCAAATCAAGACATTATTTGAGAATAATCAATGTTAGATGACATGGGAGATACCCAACATATCACAATTATTCAAATCAAAGGTTGAAAACCATTTATACTAGCTTGGTTATATTAGTTGCATTAGTATGTGGTTTCCACATACTAATTGCAATTCACTATTGAAATGCCATGAAAACATCCTGTGTTTGAAACAAATTGGGACAGTCGATGAAAAGTGGATACTTTGCATCAATGTGGACTGCAAAAGACCATGAAGGTGTTGCTGTGTATATGGTGGTATTGGAAAGAACTCATCTACTATGAACTCCTCCCAGAGATGCTAACAATTGATTCAAACAAGTACTGCTTCCAATTAGACAAATTGGCAAATGATGAAAAGTATCTTAAATTAGTTGTGATAAGGGGATAATATCCCATCAGGATAATGCTGTTCTGCTTGTTTCTTTGGTGAGCATGCACAAATTATAACAGCTCAGCTGGGAAGCTTTTGCTCATCCACCATATTCACCAGATATTGCACCTTCAGATTAGTATTTATTCAGATCTTTAAATATTTCAATTTCTGGGAAGACTGCAAAATGCACCATGTGCTTTGCTGAGAAAATAAAAAGTTCTGGGAGGATGGAATTATGAAGTTGTCAGAAATATAGTGGAGCAAAACAGTAAATATGTTGTTCAATACAGGTAATGTCAAAAAGAAAAAAGATTAGTCTTTTCTTTTACTTAATAAACCGAACAAACTTTTAGCATTATCCAATACATTTTCACAATAAAATGTGATGAGCTCAGTTTTTATGAATTGAATAAAATGCCTTTTATGATATGATCCATCCACTTACACCTAAATTATCTAAAAAAAATACTTGAATCTCAATTTCTTATCCACTTGAATCATCATCAGTTCACAGCATTCCTGCATGACTTGAAATGATTATTTTTTATCGGTTACAATCACCAACTGACTTTTATGACTCTTTTTGTTCCTAATCTGATATGTGGTTTTATTCCTCTATTCTTATGAAGTCAGAATAACCAATTTTCTTAAAGGCATGAGATAATGTTGCTCCATTTTGTTCATTTAGCTCAATCAGTCTTCAGAGTTACAATATTTTTGCTGTTGGAAAATGGATTCAATGAGCTGTCATTTTTTCAGAACTAAAAACACACACCGCCTTTTGTCAATTGTTTATTACCTTTATTGATCTAAATTTCTCTATGAAGAATATATATTATTATAGTGAGTTTTTTTACTATGAAGTTTAAAAAGAGAAATAACATTTTTATTATCTATAAATGTCTTTAGAAACGTAATGTCATTTTATTCTTTTATTTGTTTTTGCTACCATCACCTGCCATCTTTGATTTATTTATTGCTTACCATTTGATATAGATACCATTTATCATATGCATATTAAGCTGCTGGTTACATTTTACTAAAAAATCTCCAAAGGAAGATAACAATCTGATTTTAAATAAGGTAGAGATCATTTCCACTTGACAATAAATTAGTACTCATGAAAAACATCAAACACGTGCACAATTAATATCAACTAGAATTATGCATTTACAGAAAAAGTATATTATAGATAAATTAAGTGGGTTTTCTATTTTAGTTTTCAATTTACTTAAAGGAGAGAAAGTTGGTTTAATAGACAAAGCATCAAGGATTGGAGCCAATAAATCTCTTTGCATTTTTACTAGTTTACCATTAACATGGTTCCGCAAAAAAACTCTTTGAAAAGTCATGAATGCTGACTGCGCTGTTGTGCTGCTAGGTACCTTGATACTGTATTTTCAATGATATGCTGTACATAATAAGAAATAATAAGGATGATACCATATAAATCTCCTTCAAAATAATAAAAACCCACATTCAAGAATCAGCCCTAAAAAATGATTGAAATCAGATTAGATTAGCAATAAACATGCCTATATCAGTAATCTGCTACATAATTGGATTTAGTTTTTCTTTTTGTGGGTGAATGATTCTGTCATATCTCTATAATTATATATCATATCTCTCTAATAATTTCAAGGTGAAATATGTAAGAAGATGCCTTTTAGGGAATGATATTGAGTATGCAGACAGCACTAGATGCCTTTTAGGGAATCATATTGAGTATGGCAAACCAAGTTCACATTAGAGAAGAGCAAAACACATGAAATAATAGATCATCTTAGTTGTCAACACACATGAAGTTTTCATGGGTACAGATAGTTCTTTATAATTTCTTTATGTCTAAAAATGGACATTGCTTTGGCATTACCCATTGAAAATTAAAAAATATTTAACTCGATAAGAAAAAACCAATTTAATTTTCAACTCAATATGTATAGGATTTAATATGACTACCCTTTCTCCCCTCTTTCTTTCCAAATAAAATTAGGAATATTTAAATAAAATAGGTAATATCTTAATTCATATAATCGAGGTATTTTCGGTAAAAGATTTGGAAAATTTTCTAATGCAAAACCTTATGCCCAATATTAATTTTGAGTGTAAAATGATTAAGTTCTTTGAGTTTCTGAAACACATCTGACAAAGCAAATAAACTTACAACAATCTTATAATTTTGAAAATGAGCAAAGCAGAGATGGAAAAAGAAAGGAAATTTTAATTATTTATTATTATTACTAGCAATATTACCTGACATTGTCTGGGGGAAAATAACTGCAAATATAACAATGCTGTTTCCACTCGCTTTAGATCCCTAAAAAAGAAAAAATGGAAATAAAAGGATATTATACAACTAATTAAACAACAAAAGTGGAGATGGGCCGGTCACCTAGCGAGAAGAGATGACAATAGATGGGGGAAAAGACTCACAGATTGGTGCCCATGGGATAGTAAAAGAAGTAGGAAACGGCCAAACACAAGATGGAGGGACGAGATAGAAAAGTTTGCCGGTAAGACTTGGCAGAGATTAGCACAGGATAGGTTGTCATGGAAGGAGATGGGAAAGGCCTTCGTCCAGCAGTGGACTTATAACGGCTGATGATGATGATGATGATGATATATATATGTATATATATATATATATGTATATAGTTTGTGTTCTGCATCATTCATGCTTGTTGTTTGAAAATTTGGTTCACAGCCCAACAAAAGGCAAAAGAAATAACTCATTCATTGATCACCCCTTTTTTTAATTTTTTGATTGATCACCCCCAACAAGGCAAGCTACCTAACAACGTTGGTCACGTGACAGTTTCTATTGAGTGACTAACCAAACCTGTTTTGTTTAACTATTTTTTGGTTATTTATGGTTCAAACCATACTGGTAGTATTTTCATCAAGGTAACTTAATCTTTTCACCACCACTGCTTAATTTATGAGATAAAAAGAAACATATGGGTGGTGGCAATTCATAATTTCCCTTGGAATGCTAGTTGCTTATATTTTCATAAAGAACCAGCAGTCAGCCTTAAGAGAGCCCATGTAATTTGTCCTTTGCAATCGTTTGTATAGAATCTTTTCCATTCTCTTCTACTCTACTATCATTATGACTATTCAAGTCAAGATAAGTTGTAATGATATCAAGTTGTAATGATATCAAGTTGTAATGATATCAAATGATATCAAGCATTCAGATATTTAGAATCATGTATGTCACAAGGATATTGGTGAAATCTTGACATAAGCAGCTATGATCGAATTCAAACTGAGTTCACTGATTTCATTTTCTATTTGCAGCTGATTATGCGTTGAATGTTTTATAAAGTCATGTTCCAAGGAGGAGAAATCCTATAGAGAGGCATTTTCAGCATTAAGAAATGCTTCACAGTGTGTACAGACTGTCACAGACCAAACAGCTATATGAGAATCATACCATCTTTATAAGATGTTTTCATCAAATACTAAATGTATAATTTAATCCCCATGCTTTAAAAGAATTACAATTACTCTGTCTCTCAAGCCCTAGTGTTATTTGACGTCGCTATTGTTTATTAATTTCTGATTTAAAGCGAAAATTTCTTTTATCTGTCACATCCTCATCCTGTTTATATAAACTAAAATCTCTCAGACTTTTCTTTTCCCACTACCTGGAACAATAACCGATCATTGGTTTCATTGACTAAAATCAGTTTCTGTCTATGAATGCATTCACCAGATATTTCATGTCATGATTCTTGTTTACAGAGGACATTGTGTTAATCATCATTATCATAATTTTGGTAATGCTGACTGGTCTTTGACAAAGATTTAGTGACAAAAAGTCTCCTAGTATCTCAAAAGTTTTCTTGAAAGTTTTGACTTATTATATAACCATCCTTTGAATTTCAAGTATTCTTACATGTAGGCTGATTTTCTTAAATTCAGGACTTTAGAATTATTGTTGTTACACCTAATGCTCCTACCAATGCTGGAATAATTTTCCTTTTCATATCCAACATTTGTTATGTTTTTTATTCTTATTAGTCCCTTCCATTTTTCACTTCTTTGATTTCACTCATGATTATTTCATAAACTTATCGATCTTTTCAAATAATAACATAGTAACTTTAACACAAGATTCCTTCAATCACTATTAATTCTCCTTTATATTTCTTGTTCTTTACTGTTTTCTATATTGTCTACACTCTGAATATTTATTAACCTGTGTTATCAAACCGCCTCTTTTGACTTGAAGACACTTATGAGCTTTCTTTAGAATCAAAATACACGTATTATCTAGTGTGGCTAGCATTTCTCATTTTTTCTGACAAAATTATTCATTAGTTTTCAAAATTTTGCTAATTTTGCTAAAGATTTCCCAAATTACTTTCAGTCAAACTGTTTATTGTTTTAAAATGATGTGAATATTAAAATATAATCAAACTTTGCAAAGATTTTCCATTTTTAATCAAATATATTTTTACAAAATTATTTCATGCTTTATTTTTTAGAATCTTTCTATGGATATAGTATACACATATATATTAGAAACTGTTAATCAAAACTGTCATCATAGGTTTCTTCAGTTTTTAAGTTGGTCTGGCTGGCTGGCTATGTATTTATCACACATTCAGGCTGCACCAATGGAGCTAGATGGCTGAAAATTTAAACATTTACTCATTATTATATCTATAAAAAAAGTTTTTTGTTTTTTAAAATTATTCCCCCAAAATAGGTTTTTAGTGGGGGGTGGAATTCAATTTGCAATGTAAGTTCATGCTAAATTGGTTCCTTAGTTTATGTCCAGCAATGTTCATGCTTTTTTTTTAAAATTCAGGCTTTGTTAGTGATTGACACCCAAGAAAAGGCAAGAGAGGTAACTTATTCATTGAACACCCCATTTATCAATGTTTTAATTGATCACCCCCAACATGGCATGCTGCCAAAAGATGTTGGTCACGTGACAGTTTCTATTGAGTGACTAACCAGACCAGTTATTATTTTGTAGGGTTGAGTTATCTATAAGTGAAGAGTGCTTGATATCAGGGATAGAGTATATGTAAATAGATATGCACAGGCAAATCAGTGCTTCATGGTGACTCTGATGATCACACCAGCATGAAACTCAGAGTCACCATTAAGCACTGATTGTATATATCTATATATGTATTCAAAATTTAATAAATAATGAATCAATGAATAAAAGCAGGCACATACTAGTGACCAATTTAGCATAAACTTACATTGCATATTGACCCCCTCTCCTCTAAAAGCCTATTTAATGGTGGGAATTTAAAAAAACAAAAAAAAAACATTTTCCCTAATTGAGGGGAGTGTGTGCTTAAAATTTCAAGTTTCTATTATTAACAGTTAGGGCTGGGCAAAGTCAGGATACATAGATAGATACATAGATAGATACATAGATACATATAAATGTGTGAACACATGAATAACCTAAACCCAGCAATAAACCAATATTGTGGGTAGTGGTGATTAATATAAGGAAGTAATTTTACTTACTCTCCTCAAAAACATTATCAAACAAAGCATTCCTCCCATTCAGCAGTGGTTAGAAAGCAAGTGTCACAGATGTAGAATAGCTTTAAACAATTGACATAATCTTTAGAAAAAATCAGGTTAACCTTATCCTACCGACTGAACCACAATGAAAACAAACAATGTTACCGACAGAACCACAATGAAAAAAAACAATGCTACTGACTGAACCACAATGAAAACAAACAATGCTACCGACTCAACCACAATGAAAACAAACAATGCTACTGACTAAACCATAACAAAAACAAACAATGCTACTGACTGAACCATAATGAAAACAAACAATGCTTATTGACTGAACCATAACAAAAACAATGCCAATATCTGATATTGGCAAGGTACAATATTTAAAATATATAGCCCATGCAATAAGTCTACCTAATTTTTCCATTCAGAAACAGTTACTATTTGCCAATGAAAGAAAAGAATTCTCTCGAAATTCATGGCTAAAGATTGAGACAATGTTGGGTTTATCTACCATGCAGATACAAAAGAAAATGAGAAATAATAAAATAAATTAAAATAATAAAGAGGAGTTATGCCAACGTTATCAGCATATGTAAAGACACTCTAAAGGTACAAAACGTGTCTAAATGAGGAAATATGATGATGAATGACTCAATTAAACTGTGACAGAGCAAATACAATGAACGATTGGCTTTGCTTTGATGTTAATTTACAATATTCTAATCAATTTTGTCTGATTGAGCAATTAGCTTATGACTTTGCTTTGACTCGTGTTTATCTATGATAGATTTGTGCATCTGCTTCTGTCTGTATTCTAGTTATATTGCAAGTAGGTCTGCTAGTTTTGGTATCAGAATAATCTGAACAAAACTTGTTGATTATATGATATAATCTGGGTACAAATAGCCATTTATTTGCATAAGAGTTGGTTCATTGGTGACATTACCCAATTTTGGAATCCAAAAACAAGTTGGGTATGAGTCAGAATATTTTCCAGTACTTATTTTATGCTTCCAAGCATTTATTCTTTCTGGGTTTTTTGTATGATTGTCTAAGATTCATCCACAATTTATATTAATTAAAACATTTTAATCGTCCACTCCATTGCAAACTGTATCTTTCCAAGCAGCAATTTTTGGGTGGTTTATAAGATAAAATAAATAAAGTCTGTTTTTCCTGTTACTGTTTTTGATACAGTAGATCAGATACAGTGATTTCTTCTTTTTTACATTTTTACAAAACATAACAACTGCAGTTTCTTAAAAGATGAATACATATAAGAGCAAAATTGAACTTGCAATTTGCTTGGTGAGTCATGAAAGGCATATCTTTGTCTATTATAGAGTGCTAGGAACTGGTGTTTCTACTAGTATATTTCAAACACTTGTTAATAATACGCATATATTATATAACTTTAATTGCAATTAAAGCTTCATCATAAAATTAAATAAAAAAAAACAAGCCAAATAAGATCTTCTTCAGTTTGGAATGTTTAATGCCTTTAACAACTGATAGATACATTTATCTCAGTGAAGAAATGTGTGTGTGTGTATGTCACATCATACTGTGTGTGTGTGTATGTCACATCATCATCATAATGCATAAATGCTATAATGCCAATTCAAAAACTAAAATAATTAGTGTTTTGTTCTCTGATCTGGATAATAGGCAATAATATGGTCAAAAGCACTAGATCTCAAATGGGTGGACAATAGTTAAATCCAAATATGTTCTCTTGTACATAAAAAAAAAGAAGTTAATTGAAACATTGAAATTATTGTCTAAACATCCATTTGTTTTTTGTATTTGGGCCCTATCAAGGTTGAGTCGAGTGGTAGCAGCTTTGTGCTGCTACTGCTAGGTAAGGTAATTATAGGAGAGCAAAGTACTCACTCTCTCATTCATTTCTCTTTCAGCCATCATGGCATGCCAGTGATGAGATATATTTTAAGATATCTGGTGATGGAACAGAACACAGGAAGAGGCAGAATCATGCCTTTCCAAAAGGCATTAGAATGAAGTAAACATAAACAGCCTCAGTCAACATATGAATTTAATTTGTTGATTCTGTTTTACATGCTGGTGACTGCCACCCTGCATATCTATATGCATGTATGTATACATATGTATCAAATATACATGTATGTATAAATATGTATCCAATATACATGTATATCCTATTCATAAAAGCTATAAAATATATTGAACAGTTATTCAGGTGTAAGACAGGTAAATACAGATAAAAACCTGTAAAAGAACTTAGGCATGTGTATGAAAAGAAAGTCAATAATTAACATATCTTTAGCCTGGAACCCATTCACTACCAGTTCTTAATGTTTGTGTTTCAAAGGAAGAGCGTCAGTTTGTTTTAATTACATTTGCACTTTTAGTTAAGTGTAAAAAAGATGAGAAAGCCAGAGAAAAAAAACACTTTTTGGAAGAAGAATCCTTGCTATAATTTTCTGCTCCATTCGAGTATTTCATTTTATTTTTAAAGGAAAACGTTTCTACTTCTTTGTGCAAGCTAAAAAAAATGAAAGGTGTATTCTTTACATTTGGTAATTACTCAGGTAGATGCTTGAATGAGGTTAGTTTTACAAAAATACTAATTAAGGATTGATTCTTTTCATTAGTGCCAAAGAGTCTAATTGGGTTGCTCTTACAAATACTCTTTTTTTCCTTCTTAAATCTGTCTGATTGTCTGCAGTAAAAAAATTGACTGTTTGAACATTTTGTAAAGAGGAAGTTTGTGTTCTTGTGCTGACACTGATATGGCTGCTTCATTCAGAATGATTTCTCATTAAAATTGGTTCTCACATGTTTGTGAACTCAGTTTTCATAGTGAATTTATACAAGAAAGAAGAATACTCAACACTTTTGTTTGGTTATTATTTCTACTTTGAAATTTATTCATCTGGAAGAGGAAAAAAAGAAGCGCTTGTTTCTTTTTTTTTCCTCTTCCAGATGAATAAAGAAAGAAGAAAAATAAGGGGTTGAGAGGAAAAATATTAATGCGTAGAAAAATGATGAGAAGATAAAGATAGGAATTAAAATATAAAAGGTAAAAAAGGAAGAGGATACAGATATCTAGAAGTATAGAGAAAGAAAAAGAAAAAAGAAAAGAAAAGAAAAGAAAAAATATAAAGAAAGTGTAGAAGAAACAAGAGAGAACAATACGAATGAAAAGTTTATTGAAATGAAGAAAAAAGAAAAGAAAAAATGAACTAGCATTCCATGGGAAATTATGAATCCCCATATATGGTGTGTTGGGGGTGATTAATTAAAAAGTTTGAAAAAGGGGTGATCAATGAATAAGTTACTTCTCTCGTCTTTTGTTGGTCACTAAACTGGACACAAACTAAGGGACCAAACATACATTGAAAATTGAACCCCCCTCTAAAAACCTATATGGAGGGTAAAAGGTCATTTCTCCTACTCATTGAGGGGTGTGTGCATGCAAAATTTCAAGTTTCTACTATGAACAGTTAGGGCTGGGTGAATTCCACATACATAGATACATATAAATGTCAGAATACATGAATAACCTAAACCTAGCAATAAACCAGTGTTGTGGGTAGTGGTGATTAACGGAGAAAAGTAAACAAAACTAAATGACCAATAGGAAAGAATAAGGAGCTTCATTGCAAGAATTGTAAATAGTGATGTACCGGAATATCAATCTGGTCGGATATCCGCCACCGGATTCACAAAAAATTATCACTGCCACCATATGAATCCGGCGCCGGATATCCGACCGGATTGATATT
Organism: Architeuthis dux; assembly: GCA_006491835.1. Taxonomy (NCBI): domain Eukaryota; kingdom Metazoa; phylum Mollusca; class Cephalopoda; order Oegopsida; family Architeuthidae; genus Architeuthis; species Architeuthis dux. The sequence goes on along the minus strand of VCCN01000724.1, from coordinate 15,973,801 downwards.
CCGGTACATCACTATTTGTAAATCAATATGAGAGCTATTGTGAAGATATCCAAATGGTAGAAATAACCATAAATCTGTTTACATCACAGTTATGGCAGCTTATAAATTTTCAAAAGTTTGGTTTACTACCTTAATGCTTTATGAGCCTCAGTCAATTAAATCATTTGTTACATTTTTGAAAGCATTTTTAATAACAAAAGAATTCATCCTTTTTCTTCCAAGATTTCCCTATTTTAATTATTTCTCTTCAAATATCTATGAAAAAAATCAAAAGAATTTTTCATCAATTTAGATTTAGGAGTTTAAAGAAGAACCTGCTTCTTTTAATTTCACTTATGTCATTTTTTCTTATTTTTTCTGGATGGTTATCGTTAGGGCCGAAAAAGAAAGATTAATTCTTTTATATGGCAAAGATTTTTTAAATTATAATGATGGATGAAAAATAAGTAAAATGACATAGATCTATTCCAAAAGAATCGCAATAATGTTGAAATGAACAAATGGAATTTGCAGCTGTGCTGCAATTAGGGATAGATTTAGTAATATTTAGTAATATTTAGTACTGGTTAAAAGAAAAGCAATTAAAAGGAAGCTTAACCAAAGACAGGATTGGCTGCTGCAGGGTCAACCTTCCTCCTACTTCTAATCGGACTGAAGATGATTACTGCAACTTTTGTATTGTAGATGGTTACAGGTCAAAACGTCCAATGAACAAAACGTCCAATGTACAAAACGACCAATGTACAAAACGACCAATGAACAAAACGTCCAATGAACAAAATTTCCAATGCAAAAACGTCCAATGCAAAAATGTCCAATGGACAAAACATCCAATGCAAAAAGGTCCAATTCAGAAATGTCCAATGAAAAAATGTCCGATGCCAAAACGTCCAATACAAAAAGGTCACACACACACATACACAACATACACACATATGCTGAAAGGATGTGTTTACGTTAGGGGTTCTATAATCTACCTAACTGAACTGAACAGGTTCCGCTTGATTAACGTGATTAATTAATCCCCAGATGGTACAACGCATATCAAAGATGCGTTAATTAAATACAACAATCAATTGTAAAAACTAAAATTTATCGACGCTCAATTATTAGTGACTCAACATATTTAACTGTAGCTAGCTACACTATAAGTACAGATTATGATACTCTTGTAAAGAAAATAAAACAAATGTGAGATAAATGTTTATTAACAACATTAAATTAGTTTTTAGCAACATTTACTTTCAGAGAAAAAATTATCAATACAAATAATGTATTAATTAATCACGTTAATCAAGGTGAACCTGTTCAGTTCAGTTCGATAGATTATAGAACCCATAATGTAGACCAAACACATTCCTCTACATAGCATGTGTGTGCATGTTGTGTATATCTATGTGTGTGAACTTTTTGTATTGGATGTTTTTAAGATTGGATGTTTTTGTATTGGACGTTTTGTACATTGGACGTTTTGTACATTGGACCTTTTGTTCATTGGACGTTTTGTACATTGGACCTTTTGTTCATTGGAAGTTTTGACTTAGCACCTTGTAGATATAATAAATTATAAAAATATACATTTTTTTGAATAAATGTATTTATTTATTAGAATGAAATAAGCCTTTGAGTATCTTTTTCATAATATCTGACACTTGTCAATTTAGGTCAGTCAGTAAGACAGCCTCCTGGCAATCGTTTGGTCGTGGGTTCAAATCATGGTAAGGGAATGTGAATATAACGTATTGGTTTACACACCTAATTTTCTTGTTTTTGTTAGGTCAGGTGAACTCCTGACTGGAGTCTGACAAAAAGAAAAAGCAATCAAGGAAGAATAAAGAATTGGGGGAAGCAATTAGAGCAAAAATAATTACAACAAGCAATTAAAGCAAGAATAATAAAAGAAGAAAAAGGAATGGAAGAAGCAATTAGAGCAAGAATAATGAAAAAAAGAAAAAGAATGGAAGAAGCAATTAGAGCAAGAATAATGAAAAGAGAAAAAAGAATGGAAGAAGCAATTAGAGCTAGAATAATGAAAAAAGAAAAAGGAATGGAAGAAGCAATTAGAGCTAGAATAATGAAAAAAAGAAAGAGAATGGAAGAAGCAATTAGAACAAGAATAATGAAAAGAGAAAAAAGAATGGAAGAAGCAATTA
>VCCN01000724.1:15955511-15968244 GCA_006491835.1 Architeuthis dux | reverse complement strand
AAGAAAAAAGATTGGAAGAAGCAATTAGAGCAAGAATAATGATAAAAAGAAAAAAGAATGGAAGAAACATTTAAAACAAGAATAATGAAAAAAAGAAAAAGAATGGAAGAAGCAATTAGAACAAGAATAATGAAAAAAGAAAAAGAAAAGATTCTGCCAGATTTACCTGAATACTAAAATAGTTTCTTTCGCTTGAAAACACATTTCCATACAATGGTTAGAAGCAATAACATTTTTAAACAGTTTCAGTTTTTTAAGTTTTAATAAAGCAATGAAATAGAATCTCATTATCCACAAGTTCTTTTCTTTGATTTTCATTGATTTCCATTCATCATATCGGTACAAGTGTGTAGTTTTGTAAATAATCAACAATTTAAACTGAGCAGTGGTGATTTATGAACCCAATTTTGAATCAAGACAAATCTTCAACTTTTGACAAAGCTACAAGCAAACATGAAATAGTGAGAACAAATTAGATGAATTCTGCATATTGTTAGTAAATAATTAATTTAGTGTAAATATATATTTGCATTTTGATTCTTTTGATTTTGTGATAGCTTCTCAAATTTGGACATATTTTCAAGGCTCATGAACAAAACATTTCAAATATTGGTTATGTGAAAATTACTTTTCATAATATAACATTCAACATGAACCAAAAGAAAATATACTTGAAATGGCTTCCATTTTTGGCAAAGCACCAAGGTCTGGCAGATGTTGTTTTGATGCCACACAGATGAGGTATGAGAAGTCTTGATGTCTTGAGGACTTGTTCTTGAAGTCTAAAAAAGTAGCATCACGTGCAGAGGGTCAGTGGGTTAAAAGTGGCTAGACCTGTTTGATCTTATTGTGATGCAGAAAGTTCTGATAGCCAAAATAAGAAGTAGCCACTAATGGCCAGCATAAAGTTCTGGTGAGTACAGAAAGTACCCAAAACTGACTTACATTTGGAGATTTCTATCCAACTGTCTATATTATTTATCGATATTTCTTCATGAATGTTGGATTTTTTAAATGATGACAGCAAGAAGTAGCTATAAATAGTAGCAGACATCAAAATTCTTGTTTATGGAATCCAAAGAAATGAAAAACAATGAAAACCCATTGATAATTAAAGATGGTAACTGTTTCTTTACTAGTTTGGTCATGAAACCAGCTAATTCACTTAGAGTCTGTAGGTAGAAAACTGGTGTATGATGATTTTCTGCTCATTTTCCGCTCATTTTCTCTTGAATTACTTAGGCCATAGTTTGTTCCTGAAGAGTGAAGAGTGAAGAACATATTTAGAAATGTACAAAAACCTACTAATTCATATTTAATACCAGTTCAGATAAAAAGAATTATCAAGCATAAATGAAAGCATCTCCTAAACACAAAAAGTAATTACTTTATTACCATAGGCTGATTCGGTTATATACATGAACTGTTTTAAACTGTTTCCTAATCTCATTCAAACTCTTTGGAGAGAGCAGAAATGTAGGGTCATGGTTCCAACACGTACCATACACCACAGGAATCCTGCAAACACTCAAGAGCTTGAACAAATTGCAAAGGAAGAGTGGGTGAAACTACTAGCAGACAGGTACAAGAAGCTTATAGATGGCTACAAGAAATGTTTTCAGACAGGGATCATTGCCAAAAGGTGTACAACTAAATATTAAAGAAAGGTGCCTTTATTATTGTCCAGGTCATGTTTTCTATTTCTTCTTTGAAATAAATACATGTGAGCTGAAAAATAATGTCTTTTGTCAAATTACTCTGGACAAAAGATTCAAGGGTGCCAATAATCACGACCAGCACTGTATCAAGTTCACATATTTTGAAAAAAAGCAAAGACTAGCATTCCATGGGAAATAAGAATCACAGCCACCCATATATGCTGTGTTGGGCATGATCAATTAAAAGGTTGGGCTGTGATCAGTAAATATAATGCCTGAATTTTCAAAAAATAAGCGGGCACAAACCAATGACCAATTTAGCATACGCTTACATTGAAAATTGAACCCCCTACTAAAACCCTATTTTGGAGGGGAATTTTCAAAAAAGAAAAAAAAGTTTTCTCTACTCATTGAGGGGAGTGTGTGTACAAACTTTCAAGTTTCTGCTATGAATGGTTAGGTATGGCCGAAGTCCGGCTACATAGATAGATAGATACATACATACATAGATACATATAAATGTGTGAACACATGAATAACATAAATCTTAGGTAGCAGTGATTAAAAAATAAATTTGTAATGTATTTTCTGCTCAACTTCAAGCATACACATGGATTTGATTCTGCTTCACCTGTTTCAATAGAATGAACATTAGAAACATAAACATACAATTAAATAACTTTTCATGCCATAAATTTGTATCAACAAGACATTTTTTAATACCTATGAATGTACAACAAGCACTAAGATCCTACTAAAGTAATCATATCAGTAATCCTTCCTATTTAGGAGTTGGTACTGATGAAGATCTATCTCTCTCTCTCTCTCTCTTATTAATCACTGCTACCCACAACACTGGTTTATGGGTTTAGATATTTGTGTGTTCAGACATTTATATGTATCTATCTATCTATCTATCTATCTATCTATCTATCTATGTATCCGGACTTCGCCCATCCCTAACTGTTCATAGTAGAAACTAATAATTTTGTACACACACTCCCCTCAGTGTGTAGGGAAAATACTTTTGGTTTTTGAAAATTCCCCTCCAAAATAGGGTTTTAGTGGTGGGTTCAATTTTCAATGTAAGCATATGCTAAATTGGTCACTTAGTTTGTGTCCATGCTTGTTTTTTGAAAATTGGGACTTTTTAATGCGCAACAAAATGCAAGGCAAGAGAAGCAACTTATTCATTGATCACCACTTTTCAATTTTTTGATCACCCTCAAGATCTAGAAGTTGAGAAAAAGCACTTTTTATATCATCTGTTATGCATGTAATTTTTATTGTTGTTGCTGTTAATGAATCACCACTACCCACAACAGACTGGTTTAAACACTTTTGCTGGGTTTAGGTTATTGATGTGTTCTCACATTTATATATACTAGCTGTACTCGTGGAAATTGCTCTGTTGTTGACAATTAAGATTATCCATCATCTCATGCCTGTGCTTCTCTCTCCTCATGTCTGTATCTTTTCATTTTCTCCCAATCTTTGTTGGCGATCAATGATTTTATCTAAATGTTATACAAATATGAATTAGATTAATATGCAAAGATTGTCCTACCTCCTCAGTAAACTACTTAACTTTCCTTTCTTCCCTCTCACTTCCTAACATCTTAATAAAATACATAAATATTTCCCAACCTCTCTCTCTTCCTATCTTCCTATCCCCATCAGTAAACTACCTAACTTTCTTTCCTCCCATCTCTTCCTACCCTCTTATTGAAATGACTAACTTCCCTTCTCACATTCTCTCTCCCTAACCTAAACTACATAAATTTTTTTCTCCCCTCTTTCTTTCTAAATAAAAGGAATATTTTAAATGAAATAAGTAATATTTTGATTTATATAATGTATATTATTCCCATGCATAGAACTCATCATTTTCAGTCCAATGCTATAACCATTGGGATATTCCCATTCAGTAAGACCACATCATTTTAAGACCATTGAGCTATTCCCATGCAGTAAGTCTTCATTTCCAGTCCAATGTTATAACCACTGAGTTATTCCCATGCAGTAAGTCCTAAATATTTTCCAGCCAATGTTATAACTATTGAGTTATTCTCATGCAGTAAGACCGCATAATTTTAAGTCCAATGTTAACACCATTAAGCTATTCCCATGTGGTAAGTCCTCATCATTTCCAGTCCCATAAAATAACCATTGAGCTATTCCCATGCAATTCTATAACCATTGGGACAAATGCAATAAGTCCTCAACATTTCCAGTCCAATGTTATACATATTGAGCTATTCCCATGCATAGAACTCATCATTTTCAGTACAATGCTATGACCATTGGGATATTTCCATGCAGTAAGACCACATCATTTTAAGTCCAATGTTAACAACATTGTGCTATTCCCATGTGGCCAGTCCAATGTTATAAGTATTGAGCTATTCTCATGTAGTTAGATCTATTCATTTTCTGTCCAATGTTATAACCAGTGGGCTATTCCCATGCAGTAGGACCTCACCATTTTCAGTCCAATGTTATAACCATTGAGCTATTCCCATATAGTAAAACCTCATAAGTTTCAGTCCAATGTTATTATTGTTATTATTTATATTTGAAATATTATCTATTTTATCAAAATATTAGAAACCTTCAACCAAAACTGTCACCAAAAGTGTCAAAATAGGTTTCTTCAATTTTCAAGTGGATTTGGCTACCTGGCTATGTATGTATCACACATACAAGCCACACCAATGGAGCTAAAGGGCTGAACATTTAAAACATTTACTCCTTAATATGTTTAGAAATGTTATGTTTTTAAAAATTACCCCCCACCAATCAACGTGGGGTGTTCAATTACAATACAAGTTCATTCTTAAATGGTCCCTCAGTTTGTGCCCGGCAGTTATCACACTTGTTTTTTGAAAATTCAGACGTTTTCAGTGATCGCAGCCTTACAAAAGGCAAGAGAAATAACTTATTTATTGATCACCCTTTTTTCCAATTATTTAATTGATCACCCGCAACACAGCATGCTGCCAAAAGACATTAGTCATGTGACAGTTCCTATTGAGTGACTAACCAGACCTGTTCCTTATTTTATTTAGAAAGAAACAGGGAAGAAAAGGAATTTAGGTAGTTTACTGAAGGGGTAGGAAGAGAGAGGGGGAGAAAGGGAGTTAAGTAGTTTAATTAGAGGGTAAGAAAGGAAGCAGGCAGAGAAGAAAGTTAGGTAGTTTACTGAGGTTGTAATAACATCTTCGCATTTGAAACTAATCCATGTTTGCATAACATTTAGACAAAAGCATGTAGATTGGAAGGGATAAGGGAGAAAATGAGAGCAGAGGCACATGAGATAATGGAGTTTTCATGGGGTCGGTTAGTTCTTTGTAATTTCTTTATGTCTAAAAATGGACATTGCTTTGGCTTATAATTGCAGTACCCATTGAAATTTATGGGCCACAGATTAAAAAATATTTAACTCAATAAAAAAATATGTAATTTAATATTTAACTTAATAAGTATATAATTTAATATAACTAGGCTTTCTCCCCTCTTTCTTTCCAAATAAAATAAGGATTATTTAAATAAAATAAGAAATATATTTTAATTTATATATTCATGGTATTTTCTGTAAAAAGATTTAGAAATTTTTCTAATGCAAAATAGCATGCCCAGTTTTAGATTTGAGCATGACATTTTAAGTTTGTTGAGTTTCTGAAACACATCTGACAAAGCAGATAAACTTCCAACATTCTCATAGTTTTCAAAATAAGAAAAGTGAAGACAGGAAGAGAAAGGAAGGTTTTAGTATTTATTATTATTTCTAGCAATAATATCTGGCATTGCCTGGGGTGGGGGATAACTATAAATATAACAACACTATTTCACCTTGCTTTAGACCCACAAAAAGAAAAGATGGAAAAAACGTTCCCCCTTTTGATTTTGACCCCTAAAAGCAAAAAAGTGTTCTCCCACCCTGATTTTGATCCCTAAAAGTGAAAAAGTGTTCTCCCACCCTGATTTTGACCCCTAAAAGTGAAAAAAAAGTTCCACTTTCAATTTTGATCCCTAAAAATGAAAAACAGTTCTCCCTTGGATTTCACACCTAAAAGAGAAAAACTGTGATTTGAACTCATGATTGCTAGCCTGGTGTGTTACCACCTGCCGATAACCGATAAGTCTTACATACCTCCACAATTTATAGTAGAATTATGCAAGGAAGTAGTAGTAGAAACCGAGTTTGACTCTGAAACAGCCAGGCTTGTTTCTTTTAATGCTCAAATGCAAAATACTGTTTGTACAGTTTATGGAGAAGGTATGAATGTGTCAGAAGTGGTTTTTGATGTTTTGTGCTAGAGATTTCTTGCTGAACGATGCTCCACAGTTCAGCAGACCAGTTGAGGTTGATAGTGATCACATTAAGACATTACTTGAAAATAATCAACATTATATGACATGGGAAATAGCCAACATACTCAAAATATCCTATTTAAGTGTTGAAAATTATTTGTACTAGCTTGGTTATGTTAGTCGTTTTGATATGTGGCTTCCACACAAGTTAAACAAAAAAAACACACTTTGGACCGTATTTCCATATGCAATTTGCTACTTAAATGTAAACAAAGTGTGTCAGGTGAGTAAAAGTGGATACTTACAACAATGTGGAATGCAAGCAAAATGAACCACTATTTAACTGTACCAAAGAACAGTCTTTGATCAAAGAATGTGATGCTGTCCATATGGTGGGATTGGAAAGGAGTTCTCTAATATGAACTCCTTTCAGAGAATAAAACGATTGATTCAAACAAGTACTATTCTGAATTAGACCAATTGAAGGCAGCAATTGACAAAGGAGCATTCAGAATTAGTAAAAAGAAGTGCATAATATTCCATCAGGATAATACCAGAGGCCATGTTTCGCTTGTGAACAGGTAAAAATTGTACAATTTTGCTAGGAAGTTTTTGCTCATCCATCGTCTTCACCAGATATTGCACCTTAAGATTTCTATTTATTCCAGTCTTCAAAGGATTTTCTTAATGAAAGTTTACAAAGTCACACTATTCTGATGGAGTATCCTCTGAGAATATACTTTCTGGCCTACTAGCTAACTGATCACTGCACAATCAGAAATGCCTGTCAACAGACAGATAAAAGGCTTCTAGAGTTAGTAAATATTTATAAACTTTATCACTGCAACTATGCTAAGAATTTTATTTGAAAAAGAATTCAATGCATTGCTTTTTATAACCTCATGAAAACATTCCTCTATAGTGGTTGCTTTTTGTAAAAAAGATGATTTTGATCATCAAATATTATTGGACTGCCATGAGCATCAGTGAGAAATTGATGCTGATATGGTGTTGGTGTTGGTTGGTAGTTCACAAGAGAAGGGACTAGTGGATGCAAAACAAAAACACAAAGTGACAAGTCCAAAAAAAGAATGTATTCAGACACTTTTATCGACATGTAGACCACTCTCTTCATTCAAAGAATAGACCATATATGTGAAATGGAATTCTCATAAACCAGAATATTTTACTTTCATTCCTGTTTTCTTTTCTCTTCTTCCTTAGAACTTTTTTAATTTCATCTTGTCTATTTCTCATTTATTTTTGCTTTTTATTTCTTTTTCTTTATTGTTTTTGTCTGCATTAATTTTGTAGCTTATATCTTTCATCTAATCCTCTTTTTTTTCTTCTTTCCGCAATCACGTCAAAGTTTTTATTCTTTTATTTCCTCTGTTTCATTCATCTCTTCCTGATCTTTTAATTCGTCTGTTTCATTCATCTCTTCTTTAATTCTAATCCTTCTTTCTCAAATCTCTTTTGAACTCAAGTTTTCCTTATTATATATTTATTTTTATTTTTCTTCACCAAATGAATCAGAATTACAATTCTTATGATCATCGTTATCTTATCGTTTTTTCTCTTCTCAATTTCCTTCTTTTTCATTCATCATCCTCATTGTACACTTTTTCTTTCTTACATTTCCTTTTCCATCATTTTTTTTTCTCAGTCTTTTTTTTCTATCTGACCTTTTCAATTTCCATTTCTTCACACGACCAATTGTTGCAAAAAGTATTGTTCACAAGATTTCTATTCTTGCACACTGGAACGGTTTCAAGACTTTGACCAATGGAGAATGAAAGATTTATCTTTTCAATATCTGAATTGATATAAAAGAGTGTTTTAGTTTGAGTAGTGGTCGTTTGTGTCAAACAAGAAAGGTAGGATGTAATATTCCATCTTGGGTAATGGGCAAATATATTGACAAACCAACCAGAAACCATTAGTGAAATTGAAACAGATGAAAATGCTTGTATATATAAACAAGTTAGTGTATAGACAAAATCAGTTAAAAGTAATTATAACTTTATTGGTAAATAGAGAGAGAGAGGGGGAGAGACAGATAAAAAAGTATAAATAGTTTCAGATAGATATTTATATCATTTGAGCATTACAGATTTTACAAGTACACTAATGTAATGACTGTCAATGAAATTTACCATTGGGGGTTTAGCAGTGACGTAACTTTCAATATTAACAATAATCAATCAAATCCGTATTAAAGAAACTTATTCAGTTTATGCATATATTTATGGTGACCCATATCACTGGCTGGAGAAACCAGCTCAATAATCACTGTACTCTGTTAGGCACTCTCTCCTTTCTTAAGCACCAGTACATGAACATGATTAATTAAAGAGCAAACAACTTTATCAAATGAGACACAAAGGGTATTTCTTTACAAATTCATATTCTAGAGCATTAGATATTTCTTGAGGATATGAATGGGCTGATTTAATTTAAACTATCAATCATTATTACCAAAATGACTTGCTTAATGTATTTACATAAGGGGTCAAGCTATGTATCCCATAGAGACAAAACTAAATAATTAGATAAACAAATTGCTTTACTGAATAAACATAAATATAGATTGATACCCCAAGAAAATAACAGATGAAAAAATCAGCATGTGTGAATATACATGAGTATTAATACAATCATTAATTTTGAGAAGAATTATTATCATTCCAAGAGTCGTTACATTGCTTTTGTTGTTACCACAACGTTTTAGATGATTCATTCTCAGGTAAGAAAATATGACACATATGTCTAACATTTCAGTAAAAATTTGTTTTCATTTTGATTTTTTTGCAAATACCTTCATATTTATGTGTCATATATGTATCGCATAGATACTACACTCCCATTAATTACTGTATTAAAATAATAACCCCAATTAAAGGTGATAATTGGCTAAAACTTTAAACATACAGTCATTCATAAAAGTTGAAGGCAGTATAGAACTATAGTAATAGAGCAAGTGTAAAATCACTGAATCAGAATTGATAGCTTGCAAGCATTTAGCGCGGGGCCCTTCAAATTTTGGGGCCCATAGCAAATGCTACATTTGCTACATAGTTAATTTGGCACTGTCCATTCTACAGTAGAAAAGTCTGGTATGGCATACCCTATCCGGACAGAAAGGGGTTAACATTACCCTCTCTGGGAAGTAATAGACAGGTCTGGATAGTCATTCAATAGAAACCATTATGTGACCAACATCTTTGGCAGCATGCCATATTCGTGGTGATCAATTAAAAAATTGAAAAAGGGGTGATCAAGGAATAAGTTGACACAAAATAGTGATCAATTTAGCATGAACTTACATTGCAAACTGAACCCCCCACTAAAAATGTATTTAGGGGCTTAACTCTTGAAATGCATGGGTAGGCTTGTCAAAAGGGAAGGAAAAATTGCTGAATAAAGAAAACAATTAGGGAAAGCTGGAATAAGATTTTTTGTCCTCCTAAAAGGTTACTAATATTAATTTTGCAACCCTATACCACCCCAGATTTGGCCATCATCTTGGAAAAATATCGAAATCAGTTTTTTATGAATATCTCGGTTAGGACTAAATTTAGGGCAAAATGTGTTGACATCTGCATAATCTGCATAAAATTGAAAATTTAAGCGAAGGTGCGAGAAGTTTTGTATTATTTTTTCAAAGTGGACGACGTGAATGTATATTTCTTCCAAATATGACTAAATCATTGCGCATGGATCTGTCCCAACATTTAATCACTTCTTTCGTAGCCTATTGCCAACGTTTTCACAAAATTTCATTGAAATTCATTAAGAACTTGTGGAAATAGTGTGTTGACGGACACAAGTGAATACAAAGATTTGGGGAAAAAAATGCAAAAATATCTCTCAATCAATATGATATCTCCAAGAGTTTGGGATAAATTTCAATGACATTTTGTGGAATGGTACAGTATTGGGTAATGAAGAAGTAACTAAGTTTTGGAGTGGATCCAGCAATTCGTTTTTAATTGAGAGATATTTTTTCCATTTTAATATTTTATACATTTCTGTATTCGTTCCTGTCTCTCTACATGATATCTCCAAAAGTTCTCAATGGATTTCAAGGAAATTGTGTGCAGTGGTGGACATTGTAGGCGAGGAGTGATTAAATTTTGGGGTGGATCCAAGAATTTGATTTTGATTGAGAGATATATTTGCCTTTTTATTTCCGTAAATTTCTGTATTCACTCCTGTCTGTCTACACAATATCTCCAAAAGTTCTAAGTGAATTTCAATAAGATTTCGTAGAAGTGTAAGTCATTGTGTAAGTCATTTTGTGGGTGGATCCAGGATTTCGTTTTTGATTGAGAGATATTTTTGTGTTTTTTTATTCCTATATTTCTGTATTTGCTCCTGTCTGTCCATATGATATCTCCAAATGTTCTCTGTGACTGTCAATGAAATCTTTTAGAACGGTGGGCAATAGGCTACTGAATTAGTGATCAAATTTTTAGGTGGATCCAGGAATGTTTTTTTTATTGAGAGATATTTTTGTGTTTCTTTTTCATAAATTTATGTATTTGCTCCTGTCTGTACCTACGATATCTCCAAAAATTCAATGAATTTCACTGAATTTTTGTGGAAGGCTGGACAATAGGCTAAGGAAGAAGTAATTAAATTTGGATGGATCCATGCACAATTACTTAGTCATATTTGGAAGAAAAGTACATTCATGTCATCCATATTGAAAAAATAATGCAAACCTTCTTGCACCAAAATAATCAAACGGATTAGAAAAAGGTATAGAACATTTTTTGTGGAGTATTGTATACATATTATTTTTGATGTCAACACATTTAAAGTAAAATTAAAATGTTCTTTTAGTTTTCTTGTAAACTACATGAAATGAATTGACAGGACTAATTTTAAAGTGGCTCCGTTCCAGAAGTGATCTACTGTGCCTCAAATCACTGTGCCCCACACATACCATTGATTAAGATAACTTTAGATCTCTAAAAAGGGCAAGCACAGTGATTGCACTTGGGACAAAAAATAATTCTAACACAATCTTGAGCATTGCTGTAATTACACCTCATATAGCACAATTAGAAAATTCTGAATAGTTGTGGCTCTATAATAAAAGTAAGAGTACTTAAAATTAGGTCCGTTAGTTTGCACACTGTACAGCAATGCTCAAGCAGGAAAGTATTTCACAAAATTAGATAGCAGATGTGTTGCCCCATGATCCGCTGTGCCCGGTTTCCCCTACATATATATATGCATGCACACACAAACAGACGTATAGCTGTTTGTCAAAGTAGAAAGTTCTATTTCATATATATATCATTGAAATTTGATTGAGCAGAGCTTCTAGTAATCTTCTTTTCATATTCTTGGATAGCTTTCCAAAGGTTGAGATACAAATGGTACAATAATTCTAAAAGTCTGCAGTGGACTGAGATTTTGAACCTTAGTAAGTGGAAATAATATAATGATTTTCTAACCATTTCATTCATCTCACATGAGTGCACTGAAGAAAGACTTAAACCTAGAAATTTCCAGTGAGCTGTCTCACTGGCTGTTTGGGTTGTCTTTCTGTGTTGTGAATCATGAATTCCAAAACAACAGAAAAGATCTGCTTGTCTATAACATTATTATGCACAAAGCGAAAGACAATAAACAAAATGAAACCAAAATTGAGCAGACAAGATAAACAGCTGAACAAGTTTAAATATTGCTTGAGTTAAGTTCATGATGCCACGAGGGAAGGGAATTAGGTATACAACAGTGGTACTTTATCTGGCTGGATTAGTCGTGCTTGATCTGCCAAGTTGATCTGCTTGATGGAGAATGCTTTTAGTTTGGAGCTATTCAAGATTTGGTTTAATCATGTAAATATTCTTTGATGCTGTTTTACCATATAACATTCAAATATTGCTTTGTCTTACATTTAAAGTGTATAATAAACTTTTAATAAAAGGATGGATTTTAAGAAATGAAGATGAAAGTTTGAAGCAAAAGTTATATGATTTGAAATGGTGCAAAGCATGATAAAAATTCTGTACATTTTGTCATTTAAAAAAAAGAAGATTAATGAATATTTGCAAGTTATGCAAAGAGATATATTGCCAAGGGTGCACAAGATGAAACACTTGTCTACATATGTGTTATCTTAAATGAATAAATAATCAATAAATATTAATAATGTTGGTGATAGTAATTAACAAAAATTCATATTCATACAAATGGATACACATATGTAAATTCATATTTATACAAATGAATACACATATGTAAATTTTTGAAAGATAATCATCTGGTTGATAACAATGAAATGTAATGAGATTCAAGGTGGAAAATAAGCACAAACAATCTAGATTTTATATTACAATGCATTAACAAGATTTCTGGTTATGAATGGCCAAAGTGAGCTACTCTACCTTTAATTTGGAAGTTAAAGGATGAAGGCATGAACCCAATAATAAACTGGAACATAATTGCTAGAGCATATCCAGCATATAGATGTGCACTATGCCTAAAAGAAAAATTAAAAATAATATACCATGTAAAACCCGATAAACTTCTTAATAAATAAGCAAATTCATTTCTAAATGTAGGCATCAAAACAAATACATCCTAAAATATGCAACAAATAACTATTTCTATGATTAAAAACTTACCTATAGTCTCAGTCCTTTACGAATTATATTATTTTAAAATCATCATCACCATCAGCATCACCATCATCATCATTCAATGTTTATTGTTGCATCCTGTAGAGCCGGGTCCTGTATGGT
>VCCN01000724.1:15929274-15945712 GCA_006491835.1 Architeuthis dux | reverse complement strand
TATATATATATATGTATACACATTTTTTATAAATATATTCATTATTATCATTTTCCAACTTATTATTATTACTGTTGTGAGGAAATAACTGTTTCTTTAAGTCTTTGATTTTGCAAGAAGGAAAATATAAAGTTATGCAAAGACATTGCAACAATACATCCGCTAATGAAATTCTTCATGAAGTGACCTTCTACAAATATTGAGGATAGACTTTAACTCTATGAATGACTTAGTGACCTTACCTGCTTTCATCTTCCACATAAATATGTTGAGTGCACATATTCTTCAATCTATTGATTTAGCTGAAACTGTGCAGTGTTACTCAATGAATGCACACTTTTGTCTTGGATTAAGGAAAGTGACAGACCTGAAAGTAGGCAAAGTACACATCTTATTATTGATCTAAATATAGATGCACTATATATGTTGAGCTATATAATTACTTTGATCTATCTATTTTTTCTTGTCTCTGTACCTACTTGAATCTTTCCTGTTTTCTTTTAATCTATCATGATATATAGGTATAACATTGATTTCCTGGCAACAATGGGTCCACAGCTTTGTTGTAATAATGATTTTGCTACATCAGTTAAATAAATTCTAAATCAATAACATGCATTTAATGCACCATCCATTATTAATCAATTATGCTAAGGATTTTTACTGTGTTTCCTAGTTTTTCAAATGCTCATTTGTTTTTATAATTACTATCAACAGAGAATTTCAATATTTTGTTCATTTACTTTTTCATATCATTATCTGGCGATGGGCTCATGCCATACATGTGAAACCAATTGCAAATAGGGACACTGAAATTCAATTTTTTCAACAATCAACATTCTCTTGAATCAATACTGTTTATACTGAACATCTGCACTAACACTTGCATCAAAAACTATCGCATGGGCTAATTGTAAGAAAAATAATCTCAAATTCTCACTAATCTGTGATGTAAATTAGTCTGGTGATGTCCAGTGATTTTAAATGCATTCTTGTAAGTTTATCTAGATTAAAAGAAGTATTAAATTAAATTTTGGTGTTGTATCTATGTACAAATTTACATCTATTCAGGACCTGCTTGTCTCAAATTATGACATATCTACTAATCTATCAATCTGTTAATCTTTTTGTTTTATCTAATCTAATTATCTATTAATGTTAATCCATCTTCACAGCCTCTTCTTGATTAACCTATATGTACATTCTGCTGTAACTTCCTCTCCCTATATTTAGTTTATCAAGTCTCAACAAAAAGCCTGCCTACACTTTCTTTGTGAATGAACAAAAACTTTACCTATGTCTTTCTGTTGGAACTTTCAAAATCACTGCTTATTATTTGATGGAGTAAAAATAAAAGCAATTAATATTAATATTGATTAGGGTAGGTGTAGCCATGATCCTTACCTTTCCCTAAAACACTATCTAAAAAGATCTAAAAAGATCTGGTTAGTCAGAAACTGTCACATGACAACATCTTTTGGCAGCATGCCATGTTGGGGGGGATCAATTAAAAAATTGGAGTTACTTTTCTTGCAGTTTGTTAGGCAGTGATCATTAAAAAAGTGTGAATTTTCAAAAAACAAGTCTGAATGCTGCTGGACACAAACTATTGATCAATTTAGCATAAACTTACATTGCAAATTGAACCCCCACTAAAAATCTATTAAAAAAAAAAGAAGCAAAACAAACATTTTTCTAGACATAATAAGGAGTAGATCTTCAGCCCTCTAGATGCATAAATAGTTTGAAAGTAAATTATTTACAACTTACATTGATCTCTTCACAGAGCAGCAGTTTCTGCTTAATTGCTGAGTGCTACTTAACAACTTCAGGGATTGTTGGCTTCTTCCCAAACTACCAATTTCATTTTTAAATGCCAATCTGTTTAAATTGATGAAACACAAATCTTTCTATTTTTTCTTTTTCACTCTTTGTATGTATATACAATTGATTTTCTATTAATCTACATGTTTCTTTGACTTGCCTTATTAATCTGATTATTTTTTTCCAAGCCGTCAAATATGGAATAATTTCTATGTTATTGAAGTGCACAATGTCATGAGCATTGATTGTGCACAATGTCATCTTTATAGTATTTTGATATACCTGTCCAGAATGAATATAACACTCTAATCCTAAGTGAAAGAATTGGGCAAATGATAGTATTGTGTTATCATGATCATTGATAAAAAAACTTATTCTTTCTCATTTTTTTCTCATCTATGAAATCTGTTGCAAAGTTAAACGTTTATCTAAGATATTAAAATCACTCAACAAAGGTTAGTGTTGTATAGCTACAGTAGTCTAAAAGCACTTTTAAAAATATAAAACTAAGTTTGTCCATGTAATCTTTTACCTTATTAGTGTAGTAATTATTATTTTAATACAGATTTTTTACTGTTATCATCTAACTTGATTTCCTTTATGGAATTATAACATCCAGAACTCTGAAATAGCTGGCACCTAACAAACAAGATCCTTTCTGCAATCAGGTGAGGGAGATACAATGGTGATAGCTATGAAAAAAAGTGGGTTTATATCCTGGTTTTGATTACATTATACTTTTGGAGGATTATTGAATGGATGAAAATTATGGCTGAGTGTCATATGACAAAGATATGATAGAATTAGCAATTGCCTTTTTTTTCACTACTGACTTGTTATTCACCAATTGATTAACTGAACGTTGGGTAAAGACTTTTTCATAATTATGCAGCTGCTGCTGCTACTACTACGACGACTACGACGACGACAACAACAAGACGACGACGACAACGACGACGACAACGACGACGACAACGACGACGACAACGACTATTACTACTTCATCATCATCATCATCATCAGCAGCAGCAGCAGCAGCATTATCATTATTCTGCTTTTCAATAGTACCATGTACTCTTTCATTTAACACAGTCCTAAATATAAAGAAGAAAATAAAAATGAAAAGCCCCAATGTTTGATGTATCTGACTCATAGAATGAGACAGTTTATTGACAGATCCTATTGTTAAGCTCGCCTCCCTAACTGCTGACCTTTGACTGCTTTGATCATTTGGAGGTTCTGCATTTTGGACTTAAATTCTCTCCAGCTATACTGACAGAATTTCTCTTTCTGCTGATTTTTTTAACTTTTATTTTGTCTGCATTTCATCAGTAACATAAGTGAATCAGTATCAAAGCTCCTCTGCTGCCATTATCACTGTTGCTATCACAACCTTCAACATTACCATTATTGTTACTACCATAACTAAAATTATTTACCACTGACACCATCAGCACTTACAACTCATTCTACACCATCAGCACTTACAACTCATTCTACACCATCAGCACTTACAGCTCATTCTAATTCCAAAATCATGTTCACTGCCACAATATTCATTGATGTCATTAAACTACATGTCTTCAACCACTACCACCTCCACTACCACCTCCACTACCACTGTACTATTATTATGATGGTAGTAATCTCAGATCAAGAACTTTTAACTACTGAGGCATTTCCATACATTAATATTGTAATGGATACATATCATATATGTATTTTGAACTCAAACACACAGTCATTGAGTGAAATCATTGATACACATATTTTCCAGAACCAAGTTATCTGTCTACAGGTACACTTTCAGATAACTGACTCACATGACATGAAAATATACCACTTGAATTATAATTCGATATGCATTGCAGACCTAATATCTACGAAAGACTTGTTCCTCGTCTATCCCTTTTTACTTCAGGAAGTTGACAAGAACCACTCCAGAAAGATAAGATTTACACCAGCCAACACCTTCCACTTACCTATTCCTATAAGAAGGGTAACTCATTTCAACCTGCATCCAATCTTGCCAACAGAATTAAAGTTGTTCAAAGACATACCAAAGAGACGCACACATCTCTTCTATTCCAATTATGTATGTACACATTCATACATATACACTCTCTTTCTTACACACATGCTAACATATTCAACAAATGAAGAACCTTTTCTTTCTATTAAGAAAGTAGTCAACCAGCATTTAAAAGAATTGTTCTCTTCTCTATAGATGAGAACTAACTTTTATTGTTACCATGCATTCTGTAATAAACACATTTCTTACTATGTTACATCCGTGTTATACATCTTTATTCCATTGCAATGTTAAATGTGAATCCTTACATCATACATGCATTATTACTTTTCCTACTACAGGAAGAAACACAGAGAAAGAAAAGAACAATGAATCCTTCTTCAGTGCACATCGCTTACCTTAGCCTTTCTACCTCTCTCTATCATCGGCACCTTAACACACAGTTAGTAAAGCTATTTATCAATATTGTTCATAGCAGCACACCTAGCTACTATTGCTACTGCTGCTACTGCTGCTATCAGCTTACTACTATGACTCATTTGTTTATATTGTAAACATTGTGTTCTAAACTAAGTCAGATATTCTTCATATTTATAATAACTTCACTTATTATAACTGGCAATCACCTCTTAATTACAATATTCTCAACTGTTAATTAATCTGAGCTGGACTTCTACATAATCAAAATAAGCAATGGCTTTTAGTCCTTTATTATAAGCAGCTATGAGTGGCTGTGCATGGTAAGTGCCCAACGCACCCTTTTTAAAAAGTTGATATTTATTTTCAGAGCTAAAATGCAGTTTTTAAAATTTATTTTGAAGCTTGAACACTCTGCAATATGATTCACAGAGTGTTCAAGCTTCAAAATAAATTTAAAAACTCTACCTCTAAAAATAACAAAAGTATCAACTTTTTAAAAATGGTGTGTTGAGCACTCATCATGCATGGCCACTCCTATACTGTTTCTCTTTTTTATTTTATTATCAAGTAAAAACTGTTGATAATTTCTTTTTCTACTTTAGATTGAATTTTTCTAAACAGATATACTCACTATCAATATAGCTGACAACACTCATGTTAATTATTTTAAAAAGTATAGAACCCCCTGCAATATGTAAAGGAACACTCAATCATTTGAGCCATCATTAGTGCTAACAATGAAGACTACTTATTGAGTTATGTATTTCATGTTCTTCTTTGTTAAAGGTTTATCTCCCTATTGAAAAATGAAGGGCCAATTGAAATAACAAAGATGGCCTCTTCACTAAATGAAGACTGATTCGAAAGTAAATAAAAATGTGATAACATGTGCTGAAAAACTTCCACATAAATTCTTAGATTTTTCAATGTAGCAAACAATAAAACTTAATTAAATGCTACCACACAATTTTAATATTTTCTGAAATAGTTTTTATAATTTTCTGTACAAATACAAACTGTAAGAAAATAATAGTTTTGCTATTGTTATTGATTTCCATTATATACATTATAAGATAAAATAGTTATATCAGAAGTTGACAAGTTGACTCTAGATTCTTGCATACAGATTACTGAGATTACTGTCAGTTTTCCATACTCATCAGCTGAAGCCCATCTGTCTTGAGGCTTTTCCAGAATGACTTTGCTCTATGGGTGGCTTCAGTAGACAACTCATGTAACAGAGTTATGAAATGGCATATATGATGTCTGAAAAAAGAGAGAAAAAACGGATTGTAGAAAGAAGATAGAAGATTTCTGCAATGGTTTGCTTCTACTAGACCAGCATACAAAAAATAAATAAAACTCACGCAGGCACTTTGCTCATGCCTACTCTGTAAGGAAGCAAACATATAAATTGAATTATATGAAGTATCATTGCCACCCATACCCAGAGGGGAAGCGAACCATATTATCGTTATCCAGTATAATTCAGAGAAATCTTAATGATACCATCTATATCTCTTATCTAACCCTATTTTCTAATTTCTTTCTCTTTTAGCAAATATTCTCTTTGATTCCCTCAGTGCTTAATGTGACAAAAGCTTATCATCGTCCAAGAGTTATTAGGGAAAAGATCTTTTAGTAACTGAGGTTTAGACACAAAAGAAAACAATATGAAGATAATATCAATAGAGAAGAATGGGTATTGCCAAAGCACATTTGGATATAGTGATACCAAAAAGTATCAGTATAAATCTCTGAGGTGATGTGTCTTTAAGTCGGATTGTGTGAGCTGGTCGGATTATGTTGTATTTCTTTTCAGTTTTCCACCCCCCTAATGCCCTAGTATTTCTTTGCGAACTCTCCTCTGGATCTTAAACTGATGAATATTGATGCCTAGATAGTAAACGGGAGACCACGTATACTTGGACCCACCATACTTGTGTATATGTATTTTAGTTGCACATATGTGTGTGCATGTGGTTATGGATGTACTTAACACTCTCAGCCCTGAGGTGGTAGTAGAAGAAGAGAGAGTGCAGACGACTTCAGGTCAGATCCACAGCTTTAGGTCCTTTACTTGCCTGCAACACTCTTTCCAGGGACTGACCAAGTTCACCAACTGATTTTATGACAAGTTGATGTGACAAGCTACATACAAGTATTCCTAAGCAAGTGAATCAACTTACCTATACATCCCTCTTATATACAAACATCCTCTCATACATTCTTATCCTTATTTATGCATGTACAGAAGAAATTCTCTCAATGTTTAAGGTGACAAACATGAAGCTGTGTCCAAGAGGTACAGGGTAATAAATCTACTAAGTGATATTTGAATAATACAACTAGCCTGAGAACAGCTTCCATAGAAAAAATAGGATATACTAGTATCAAAGGTAAAAAACCTAACTTTCTAGTGTACATCCCAGATACAGTGTGATTGTGTGCGCTCTGTTGGTTGTATTTCTTCTAATTCTTCCATTCCCATTTTTTTCATTCACACCCATTTTCTGTTCTGTTTCCTCATTTTTCAATCATGGTGCAGTCTCCCTTTCACTAGAACACTGATATGTACAGAACATTATAGGTATCTCCTGCAAACTATTCCTAGTTGAATGATGCATCTCTAGCACTACAATCTGAGTAGTGCAATCTTTTGCACTCATACATCCACTCCAGATTTGATTCCCCATTTCAGCACTTATGACCTCAAGAGATATAGAATGATGTTTAGTCTTTGGCTGGTCATTGCAAAGTGTGATGGAAGTGTTCTGTTATCTCTCAGATTTGCCTGTTTGACTGGCCTTTCTTCTTTCTAACAGAGTTAGTATCAACCTTTTCCCAGTTTAGTAATTGAGCAAACTCATAGAAAACTCAGAATAACTGCACTGCTTTCCAATCACATCCACCATGACCACAAGTACCTGATTGTGTCTCTATGTATACTGGCTGCACCCAGAAAAGCTGTGCCCCAAGGATCTTCTTTTCTTGCCTAAGTTGCAACCTTGCATGGTATCAGACTGCTACACCTTAAAGTTGCACGGACCATAATTCCTGTTCAGCTGGGTTCCATCACCCATAAATTGTTTCAGTGGCAGTTGACCATCGATTCCCATCTGATAAATGCTCTCTGCCTCACTTGGGAGATCACCTTCAGTGATCTTCCCCTCCCCCCCATCTTTCTCCTTACTTCTTCGACTATCATTTTGCTTTTTCCACAAGTCAATTGCTGTTATCTCCATCTGTGTTTTTACTAGCTGAGGTCTTTGATTACATCTCCAAAATTGTGTTTTCATTAAAAATAATAAATATTTGTTCCTGCTTATATCATTTACAGCCAAAGTGAAGGAACTGGTGAAGGAGAGATGAATGGTCAGTTCATGATTTTCATCACATCTAACTTTATCTTTTAGTTGCTTCAGCGAATTAAGGGTGTTTACATTAAAAATAGCAATTGGGTAATCAGATCTGAAATCATTTTTTTAAACGAAATAACATCATTTGAATCTTGGCCCTAATGATCCCTAAATTAATTTATTCAAAACATCACATTGGTTCATCACTTACCAGAACGTTTTATGCTTTTATCATTTTCTAAATACAAAAAATTCTCCCTTACGAAAGCAAAAATCATTATATCTTCATGTAAGCCATAGTGTGTAAAATTTAAATTTTAGAGCACTTCACTTCAATGAATTGCAGTTTAAATTCTTTGTGTGAATGGAAGTTCTCATCCTGCAATTCCATGTTGTACAATAATTTGATCTACTTAATTTATTAATCTACCTATCTAACTAGCTAGTTAGCTATCATCACCCAAGCAGTGTTTCTCATGTTTCTTGATCATGAGAAACACTTTTGAGTGTTGCTCAGACTTGCTCTTAGATATTTATAACAGATTTGTTGTGCATGGGTTTAATACATCAATTTCTTCAGAGCCCATTGAAAAAACTGTCAAAAGAGCAATGCAATTGAGTTTTAATTTTCATTTCTTTCATTGAAAATATAATGGCCTTGTATCTGATTTGTTTTGGAAGTAGCAAAGCTGTTTATGAATCTGTCTATCCCAGTTTATTCATTTACTTCTTTCTATATATAATCTAGAACAATAGCATGTTGACGTAGAGAGAGAGAGAGAGAGAGAGACACACACACACACACAGATTCCTGATTAAGGCCAATATCCCTATCTTTGTTTTCAATCCAACCATTTAATGATGTGACAACTGTGGCCAATTGCCAAGTGATCATAACACTCCAATGTGATAATTTATCAACACCAACTAAGAAACATGCAAGGGAAGTTAACCATTATTTGAGTATCAAGCAGAGTTCAGTCATGAGTAAATATTGGCTGAACAATGTGTTATAATTTGGTCCCAACATGGTAGCCATTGCCAAGAATTGACTGCCTTACCAGTTGTCTTAGCTGAATTAAGATAGTGGGAAAATATTGATGGAAGCAGATATTAATCACCACTACCCACAACACTGGTTTTGGGGTTTAGGTATTCATGTGTTCAGACATTTATATATCTATCTATCTATTTGTCGGAACTTTGCCCAGCCCTAACCAGTCCTTGTAGAAACTATAGATTTTGCACACACACTCCCCTCAATGAGTAGAGAAAATTATTTTTTTGTTTCAGAGGGGGTTTAATTTTATCTATCTATGTATCCGGACTTCA
Organism: Architeuthis dux; assembly: GCA_006491835.1. Taxonomy (NCBI): domain Eukaryota; kingdom Metazoa; phylum Mollusca; class Cephalopoda; order Oegopsida; family Architeuthidae; genus Architeuthis; species Architeuthis dux. Next base: position 15,936,745 of record VCCN01000724.1, on the reverse strand, counting down.
CCCAACCCTAACCGTCCATAGTAGAAACTTCCACCCTAAATAGTGTTTTAGAGGGGGGTTCAATTTTCATTGTAAGCTTATGCTAAATTGGTTTCTAAGTTTGTGTCCAGCAGTTTTTTCAAAAAGAAATTTGACTTTTTAATGCCCAACTTATTCCTTGATCACCCCTTTTCACAATTTTATAATTGATCACCCCCAACACAACATACTGGCAAAAGATATTGATCACCTGGAAGTTGAGAAAAAACACCTTTTCACATATATCTCATCTGTTATGCATGTAACTGTTAATCACCACTACTCAAAACACTGGTTTAATTGGGTTTACGTTATTCATGCTTTCAGACATTTCTATGTATCTATGTATCAATCTATGTATTCGGACTTTGCCTAGCCTTAACTGTTCATAGTAGAAACTTCAAATTTTGTGCACACACTCCTCTCAATGAGTAGGGGAAATTGTTTTTTGTTTTTTGAAAATTCCCCTCCAAAATAGGGTTTCAGGGGGGGGGTCAATTTTCAATGTAAACTTATGGTAAATTGGTCACTTAGTTTGTGTCCATTCTTGTTTTTTGAAAATTAGGACTTTTTAGCACCTCAAAGTAACTTATTCATTGACTATCCCTTTTTCCAATGTTTTTATTGATCACCTCAACACGACATGTTGACAAAAAACTTTGGTCACCTAGAGGTTGAGAAAAACCCCACTTTTTCTCATATATATCATGTGTTATGCATGTAATTGCTATTGTTGTTGCTGTTAATGAATCACTGCTAACCACAACAGACTGGTTTAAACACTTTTATTTGGTTTAGGTTATTGATGCGTTCTTACATTTATATATATTAGCTGTACTCGTGGAAATTGTTCTGTTGTTGACAACTAAGATTATCCATTATCTCGTACCTCTGTACTTCCCTCTCCTTGTGCCTGTATCTTCTCCCTTATCTCTTCCAATCTGTGTTGGCAGTCAATAATTTTATTTAAATATTATACAAGTATGGATTAGATTCATATGCAAAGATTTTCATAACACTACTTTACTTTCCTTTCTGCCCTCTCACTCCCTAACATCTTAATAAACTACATAAATATCTTACTACCCTCTTATTAAACTAACTCCCTTTCTCCCCTTCTCTCTCCCTAAACTAAACTACCTAAATTTCTTTCTAAATCAAATAAGTAATATTTTGATTTATATAATGTATATTATTCCCATGCATAGAACTCATCATTTTCAGTCAAATGCAATAACTAGTGGGATATTTCCATGCAGTAAGAACTAAACATTTTCAGTCAATGCTATAACCATTGGGAAATTCCCATTCAGTAAGATCACATCATTTTAAATCATTGTTAACACCATTGAGCTATTCCCATGCAGTACGTCTTCATCATTTCCAGTCCACTGTTATAACCCTTGAGCTATTCCCATGCAGTAAAAACTAAACATTTCAGTCAATGTTATAACCATTGGCATATTTCTATTCAGTAAGAGCACATCATTTTAAGTCCAATGTTAACACTGTTTACCTATTCCCATGCTGTAAGACCACATCATTTTAAGTCAAATGTTATAATCATTGAACTATTCAAATGCATAAGTCACCAACATTGCCAGTCCAATGTTATATGTATTGAACTATTCCCATGCATAGAACTCATCATTTTCAGTTCAATGCTATAACCATTGGGATATTCCCATGCAGTAAGACCATATCGTTTTAAGTGGGATTGGCTAGCTGGCTATGTATTTATCATACATATACCACACCAATGGAGCTAGAGGGCTGAACATTTAAAACATTTACTCCTTATTATGTCTAGAAATGTTATGTTTTTGAAAATTATGGGTCACAGTTTAAAAAAGGTAATTTAATATTTAACTCAATAAGTATATAATTTAATATGGCTACCATAGCCATATTAAATTATTCTTTCTTTCTAAATAAAATAAGGATTATTTAAATAAAATAAGGTATATTTTAATTGATATATTCAAGGTATTTTCAGTGAAAGACTTTTTTCTAATGCCAAATATCATGTCCAACTTTAGATCTGAGCATGAAAGTTTTATCATTAAAGTTTTATTATTTATTATTATTACTAGCAATAATACACTTGCATTGCCTGGGGGGAAATAACTGCAAATATAACAACACCATTTCATCTTGCTTTAGATCCCAAAGACGGAAAAAAGGTTCTCCCTTCAATTTTGACCCCTAAAAGTGAAAGAATGTTCTCCTACCTCAATTTTGACCTATAAAAATGAAAAAAAGTTCCCCCCCTCGATTTTGAACACTAAAAATGAAGAAAGGTTCCCCCTTGATTTCAATTTTGACGTCAAAAGTGAAAACTAAAAGTGCCTCCTCGATTTTGTACCCGAAAATTGAAAAATAAAAGTTCCCACTCGATTTTGAGCCCTAAAAGTGAAAAATAAAGGTTCCCTTGATGTCAACCCCTAAAAGTGAAAAGAAATTTCTCCCCTCGATTTTGACCCTTAAAAGTGAAAACAAGTCCCTATCAATTTTGACCATTAAAAGTGAAAACAAGTCCTTATCGATTTTGATCCTTAAAAGTGAAAAGAAAACTTCCCCTCGATTTTGACCCTTAAAAGTGAAAACAAGTCCTTATCGATTTTGACCATTAAAAGTGAAAAGAAAACTTCCCCTCGATTTTGACCCTGAAAGTGAAAAATCAAAGTTCGCTCTCCATTTTGACCCCTAAAGAGTTTTTAATGATCACCTGCCCAGCAGAGAAGGCTAGAGAAGTAACTGATTCATTGATCATCTCTTTTTCCAATTATTTGATTGATCACCTTTAACACGGCATGCTGCCTAAAGACAATCGTCACATGACAGTTCCTATTCAGTGATATTTTCATCAAGGTAACTTAGTTTTACCCCACCACTGCTTAATTTACAATGCAAAAAGAAACATATATGGGTGGTGGTGATTCATAATTTCCCTTGGAATGCTAGTTGCTAATCATTTGTTTCTGTTAGTCTAGTTTGAGAGTTCTACACTATTGATGACTTTATGATTGGCTTTAAATGGAGAATAAGTGCACAATGTTGCCTTTCATTGATTCTTATTGATTGGATCGGCTTTTTTTTCTTTTTCTTTGCGGCTACTTTGCTGATCTGAATATATCTGTCGGTATTTTTGTAGACATCTTCAAAAACATGAAAATATTGTTTAGTTGAGAAGTTTCTGCAGGTGTTTCTGCAGGTGTTTCTGCAGGTGTTTCTGCACAAACACATTAAACTTCAGCTATATATGATTGTTTGGACCAACTTGGTGGCTGAGATTATTTATTGCATGCTTGCATCTGGCATCTGTAAGCAGGTTTTGGAATGCTGATTTTGAAGGCAAATACATTCTCTATATTTAAATAAGTGATGCAACATAATCTTCCTGCTCTCTAGCAATCGGTGCACCAATAAAATCTACAATCTTTATTAGAAACCATCAACCAAAACTGTCACCAAAACTGTCAACATAGGTTTCTTCAGTTTTTAAGCCAGTCTGGCTGGCTGACTTGCTATGTATTTATCACATATATCATTTATCTATTGATCTGACATGACCATATTTATGTATACATGTACGAGTTTCTCTTCATACATATTTAGGCATATTAGATATTTAATCATATCTATTATCTGTCAGTCTATCCCTCTAGCTATCTACTATCCACACACATGTGGATACACACACATGTAAGTCTATTTTAACTGAAGTTTTCATTGCATAATGTTCAATCTAGGTAATTAATGGAGAAGTCTTGAGTTAAGTGCATTGACAAGGAAGGAGAATATTATAAAATAATATTTCTTGTGTAAAGCAAATGCTTTTTGATGTATTTATGGATATAGTGGCATTTATATAGTGACATGCTGATTTTACAAACATTTTTTTGCATTTTGTAGTGAGTTTATTTTTCCTGTCACTAACAAATATTACACATAAACTCGATTTCATTCAAATTGGAAACAGTGCAAGGTTAGCAAACTAAAATTCTTTGCGCACCAGTAAAACAAATACAGAGAAACCTTGGTTATGCGTACATCAATTATACAAATTTCAGATTATCTGAATAAGATTTCAAGATCCAGTAATTGTATAGAGTTTCCTTTTTATGATTGGATCAGTTATCCGAACAATCAATTATCCAAACAAAATACTCCCAGCCAATCTCTGTATTTCCATATTTATTATTATGACATTTTTACATAAATTTATCATTTTTCTTTGAAACTAAACATTTGGGAATGAAAATGTCTGCAGTATATACAATGTAGACTTGTTTTGATGTTAATGCACAGTTAAGAGCAAATATTGTTCCAGTCAGAAAATTAGAGTTGTGATTGTGTAATGAATAATGAGCATGTAAAATTACTTTGTAATAAATCCAAGCCTAGAAACATGAAACTATGAATTAAATCACATAGAATAATATTTTCCTTTTTATTCAAAAATAAAATCCAAACCATCACTGCTAAAAACAATTCAGTCAAGATGAAACTGGAAAATGTAAATATTCATAATATTCAAGTTTAACTTTTCAATGTAAGCATTCTTATGATTCAAAAGATTATTTAATGCAATGTGTTATTCTGCACAATTTTTGCTCAGTACACAAATGTAAAGCAAAGGCAAATTAAAGGTATAAAGTTATATCACCTCCTTCCAAAAAAGAAGTAAAAACAATAAACTCTGCAAGTTGGCAGGAATGTTTCATGTTAGTTAATAATTTAAAAAACAAATGTAAATAATTTTAAAACGTAATAACAATGTCATAACCATGTTCTTTAAAATATAATAGGATCTCATTGTTTTGTCAAATGATTTCAGTCAAACAACAATTACTTTGATTGTTTTATACATATACTCTAGTTCCAGAATCACAACTTGCCTTCTCATTCCATTGACAATGTTCTTTAATCTCTTCATTCTTCACTTCTCTTCCACCTTTTTTTGTCAATGTAAATCTTATTTGGGTGATACTCATTCAATGTATTCATAGAGCAGCAGACACATCATGCTATGAATGTCATGAATTACTGACTAGAAAAAGCAAAGTACTCACTGAAAGCACAAATGATTCTGGCAGAAATAACACTTAATTTACAAAGAAATCAAATCCTGAACCAATTACATGTTAGAATTACTAGTCCAACTATCTTTTCGAGTGTAGAACTTTAAAAAGAAAAAAGGTTTCTCTTTTCTACTCTCTTCATTGATGCTCAAAATAACATCTAGATGGTTATAATTAATCACTGCTATCCACAACTCTGGTCTATTGCTGTGTTTAGGTCATTCATTTGTTTTGACATTTATATGTATCTATGTATCTATGTATCTATCTATGTATCCGGACTTTGCCCAGCTCTAACCGTTCACAGTAGAAACTTGAGATTTTGCACACACACTCCCTCAATGAGTAGGGAAAATGTTCTTTTTGTTTTTTAAAGTTCCTGTCCTAAATAGGTTTTTAGTGAGTTCAATTTACAATGTCAGTTTATGCTAAATTGGTGCTCACTTCCTTTTTGAAAATTCAGAACTATTTTAGTGATCCCAGCTCAACAAAAGGTGAGAGAAGTAACTTCATTGATCACCCCATTTGACAACTTTTTAATTGATCACAGCCAACACAGCATACATGTGTGGCAGTGATTCATAATGTCCCTTGGAATGCTAGTTGGAACTGATTTTGACATGCGAACACAACATGTTTACTCAAATTTCATCTACATTATTAGAAACCGTCAACCAAAACTGTCACCAAAACTGTCAAAATAGGTTTCTTCAGTTTTCAAGTTGGTCTGGTTGATCATGTGTACAGGCCACACCAATGAAGCTAGAAAAAACTTCTTTTTCTTTTTTAATTACCCCCAAATAGGTTTTTAGTGGTGGTTTCAATTTACAATGTAATGGTAAATTAATCCCTAGTTTGTGCCCGCTTGTTTTTTGAAAATTTGAAAAAGGTGAGAGAAGTAATTTATCCATTGATCACCCCTTTTATTAATTGCTGTCAAAAGATGTTGCTAACATGATGGTTTCTATTGTCTTTTTATTAAAATTTGTTTTGTAACAATTATAAAACTGACATTTCTAATCTGACTAAAATTTAATAAAATATACATTTAATGCATATATACTACAAAATATGTGCTTATTTCAGAGAAAAACGTCTGTTATAGTTTCTTTTTAGCAAAGACTAAATTATAAGAGTGAAGGATATTATACCAATAAATAAGCAGCAAAAATAGAGAGGGCTGGTCACCTAGCAAGAAGGGATGACAATAGATGGGGCAAAAGAATAACTGATTGGTGCCCTTGGGACAGTAAATGCAGTAGGAAAAGACCAGACACAAGATGGATGGATGAGATAGAAAAATTTGCTGGTAAGACGTGGCAGAGATTAGCACAATCGAGGGAATCATGGAGGAAGATGGGAAAGGATTTTGTTCAGCAGTAAGACTCATGACTGCTGCTGCTGTGGCTGCTGCTGCTGATGATGCTGCTGCTGCTGATGATGATGAAGTTATAAGAACAAATTCACTAATCACAGAATCCAGTCAATGATGTGACGTTCCATTTGGTTGCTAAATTTCATCTACTTTTTTAATTGGGAATCATGAAAATTATCAAAATTGCATGAGAGTAAATTAATGCTTTTAAAAGAGAACATTTTTAGAATCATAAGATCTGTTGCCTAAGAAAGACAAAGATAACTTTAGATTGGGACGGGAAGAGAGATGAAGAGAGTCTAGCCAGAATATAAATGAGAGGAAGAAGGTTTTCAAATTTCTTGATCACTGAATAAACAAAAATCTTGTACAGAGGTTTTTCTTTAAGTGGTGGTTGCTGTTATTCAGTATTGATTGGTTGTTTTAGCAGAAGTCTGAATAATCTCTGAATAATGAATTTGCATTAATATATTTGTTTTTTTTGTTTGTTATTTTTATTCATCTTTTTGTGTATGGAGGTAGATACAGCTAGCTAAGGAAATAATAACAACAAAAATTGTTGAAGCACAATTTCCGAAAACTTTAAGAAATTGTAATTAAAGTTGGTTCATTATCACAATTTCTAAAACAGATAAAACACTTATAGATTAGATTAGTCAGTAGTAATTTGATCAGGAAGAATTCTCAGCTAATGAAAACTAAGTTTGATTATTACTTTCTTCAATAGTACCTTTCTTTTATAGAAAAACTACAGCATTTGAGTCATTAGTAGTTCTCTGAAACCATTTTCATGTCACAATAATCATAATCTTCATTTTTATTATTACATAAGCTTCCCACATATCACTTTCTTTCTTGACTCCATTTGTCTTTCCCTTTGTTTGCCTTGTTCTGCTTGAATAAAAGAAATTGTACAATATCTTGAACCAGGTTATATAGGACAAAGCTTTTACCAATATAATAAATGGGTCTTTGATTTATACAATATATATAT
>VCCN01000724.1:15913047-15927260 GCA_006491835.1 Architeuthis dux | reverse complement strand
GATTCTCTGATGATGTCATAGAAATCTCAGAATGTTCCATTTCAACATATCCATAAAATCAGGGTCCAGTTCCACATTGTAATTGTATAGTAATTGAAACCCCCTACTAAAACGGATTTGTTTTATTTTCTAAGTTAGAGCATCCTGAAGATGCAGGGCTAAAAGAATTCTGCCTACAATGTGCAGTTTTTGCTGCGTTACAGTAACATACCTAAATACCCAGCCAGCCATAGAAAAAATATCATTCTTATAAAGTTAATGCATAAATAACAGCAGTGAAAGAAAGTTAAATGCTTTATGAACCATAAGTTAAGAGAAGTGTGGCTCTCTTGGCCAATAGTTTAATACTAGTACTGTTGAGAAGATACTCATAACTAAGATAACTGAGATAAGTTGGCAGCTCAAATGAATTAGACTTGCTTATCAGGAATAGATAAAAGAAAATTAGATTATTGATTATTTATTGATTTTTGTTGTATTTGTGTGAAATTTGTTTTTTCAAATGCTAACGGACAATAAAATGAATAAATCAGACAACGATAAAAAGAAAATTGTTTCTCTTTTTTCAATTGACAAAGCTAAAAAGGATAAAATATCTAAAGCAATGAAATTGGCAAACTATCTACAAAAAACAAATCCATATCAAAGCGGAATTTATTTTTCTGGCAAAGAAATACTTGCTGATGGAATATTTTGCAATGATATTTAAAACAGCTGGAATGGAAGAAAGAAAATTCTATCCCTATTATTAAATCGTTTATCAATCAAAAAGTGAAGGTCAGAAGAGTTGCCCACTTAAGGTGACATAAGAGTATAACCCACGGTTGACCAACACTTAGGAATCATCACCCCCCCTCTCCTACAACTTTCTGTTCTTTTTGGGTTTTGGTTTTTTCCCAGCTCAGTTCACATTTCACACAAACGTGAATATTTGGATATTACACACGTGAGTTTTCTACACTGCAAAATAACTTCTGAAGATGCCAAATGAAACTTGGTGAAATGCATCAAGGCTTATCGTTATGATAATAAATATGTTTTAGACGTAACACGCTTTTCTCAATCTTTCATTTTGACACTGTCAAATTACCTCTACCATTCTGTCGGATTACCTACATCCACATTACAAACATTTATTGTATAGTATTTATTACTTTTCATATGGTCATTGTTTAAGATGTGAACCATTTTTATAGTTTTTATAATCTGACTTTGATTTGTTCATGTAGAAAAAAGGTTTTATATTGAAATGCCCAGGAAACAGTTGAGTGTGAAAGAGTGTTATAAATGTACTTTGTCACAAACTGGAAAAATATTACCCAAATTATTGTTTTTGATTCAATAAGAAATCACCCTTTATAGAATTAACATAAACAAGTTTAACAAATTCGAGGAGGGAATGGTTAACACTTTGACATCTGATCTCTTAGCAGACATAAAGCAAAATGTTTTATTTTCTCTTATATTCTGAAATAAATTTGCATTTGATTCTATCATAAGCTAACTCAGAGTAAAGAGAAGTCAAGAGGATCTTTAAAAGACCAAGCTAGGAAGTATGTAGTGCCATGATCCTATCATTTATTTCTATTGAAGGGTAGACCATAAAAATAATGTTCTATTTATGCCAAATGCACATTCTACTTGTTAAGATATACAAATCTAGGAGTGCGAGAATATTACATCAAGACATTCACTCTGAGCACCATTATGCCCCAAATTTATCAAATCATTCTTGTATGATTGTATCTTTTAAAAAGGGTCTGATTATGAAGGCCTGTAATCATGGGGCTATGCTCCTACAATAGATAATAATTATAAATCTGTGCTCTGATGAGTAAGGCAATTAAATAGAATTAATTTGTAGCTTGCTCAATGTTTCCCTGATGTATGTTTGTGAATTAATTCAAAGTGGGTGGCAGAGCTTTGGACAATGTGTGGATTTGCTGTGTGCTGATTGGCTGAGAAGAAACACAGGGAAACTTTTGAATTTTTGGGGACTTTGTATGGCAGTTGAGAGTTAGCCACTGACCATGAGGGTGTAAGGTTTTGGACCATGCGTCTGCTATTATGATGAATGGCAGAAGTTGATGACAGCACAGGAGGATGAAGAGAGATCACAGGAGATAAAAGGAGGGCATTGAGGGATAGATTTAGAAAACAGTAAATCGCTTTCTTGACTTCGTATTTTAATCATGCAGTTTATAAAAACTGCAAATAAATTGAATTCCTATATCACCTATTTTTTCGCATTGTCTTGCTATCTTTCGATATGACCCACCTTCTCATATTCAGCGGTGACCCGAAGATCTGGCCAGACAGAGTAAAGTCTTCAATCTGATGTTTAGAGTTACTCTGTGGAGAACTAAAGAGAACTGATCATTAATTAACAACAGTTAGTAAGACTTTTTCTCTGTAAGTCACTAATAAAAAAGGTTGAGGCAATAATAGACCGAAAAGAAAGGACCTCTCTTCCCTTTATAATATTCGTTGATTGCTTTTTATTTCATGCCAGGTAAACAAAATCAACCAGCAAAGATTAATGATTATCTTGAGAGGTATTTTAACCCGTAACAGTTTTAGGTAATTATCATGGACGTCGGCTGACACTTTTCCAGGGAGGGGAGCGGGTTTATATCTTAGTGGCAACCCTGTTACACAATAGGCATTCCACCCACAATTTGTAGTGTAAGCAAGTATGATCCACTGTATGATCCATATGCCAGAGGGTGCACTTCACCTGACCCTGCACGATGAACCAGCGAAAAATAATACAATCTTCTTATATGGGAACGTTGTTGGGTTTTCTTAAAACAAGTGTACTGCACCATTATCGTTTATTGACTACATGGTTCTAACTCAACTCCGCCGCCCTCGGTGAGAATACCTGATCCAGGGGGGGGGGTGGCAAATATCACGTTTGACCCCCCACCCCCAAGGCAACTACTATACCGATGTGCATGTATAAATGTGATGAACATTCTATTATTATTTTTTTCTTTTATAAATGTTCGTTTGAAAATTAGATTCGCTGCTTGATCTTTTCTTATAGGACAAAGTACCCGATCGACATAAAGAAAGACTTTTCTTTCACCTTTTCCTTAATAGTAAGGAGACTATTTGAAGATCAAAGAACCTCTAATTAGATTTAATATAATTGCATTTTCAGTCAATCACCCAAACAGTTAATCCATCATCTATCTATTTATTTACACACACTCTCTCTCACACACACACACGCACACACACACGCACACACACACTAATGTGAATCTAATAAAAAGGGCGATACGTAAAATTATTCATGACTATTCATGACCTTTTCCGTCTGATACTGAAGTAAATTCTAGTTTAGGGTCCCAGGTCCCAAGTCCCTTATTTTTCCCTCTGACGCATGATTACATCCATATTTACGTTAAGAAAGTGGTAACCAATTCAAGGATGAAACCATATGACTGTTCCAGAACTGTTCCCAACCAAAGCCCCGATTATCACAGCATGTCCCCATCACCCGGACACTCGCAAATCACGGCAACTCAACCTAACTGTTATGGTAAACATTTCATTTGAAAGAGACTTCACGCATTCTGGCGCTGCTGACATCTATCTATAAATAATTCGGTGTTGTCCGTCTTTGTGTTTGTTTGTCGGTTTGTCTATCACGCTATAGAAACCACCTAAACAGCGGCACAGCCCAACCAAATGTGGCATGCCCACTGAACCTAGGGGAAGGTTTTATAGTAAAAAGTTTTGGATTTTTGGAAAAGGATTTTTGTGGGGATAATGATCATCTAATTTTCGTCATTTCTCTATAATACTAAAAATCTGATTCCGTTTATCTGTATGTGACCACTGAGTAGCTGAAACGGTGCCTTGTTACCAGAGGTATTGAATTAATCATTGTGATGTCCTGCCAGGCTGCGCAAGGGAGCAAATACCGCGAGTTACCTCCCTTGCCACAAACCCCTAAAACGGAAGTGAGTCCCCGATCATGCGCGAGGCAAACCGGGGGGAAACAAACAGACCGTTCGGAAGCGAGGAACAGTTCAGTTCTTTCGCTGACGGCGATCAGTCAACATCGCATTCGCCTTTGTCCTTTGTTCCCTTTGCTTCATCCTTTTCCCTTTCAGTGCGAATCCCACGAGCTGGGAGACGGCTGGAAGACACTACAATCATCATCATCATCATCATCATCATTAGCCTTTTAGCGTCCGTCGTCGGAAAAAGACCACCCCCAAGATTCGCCAGACTTCTCTATCATAGGCGTCGCGGAGCCATTGCTCTCTGAACTTGTCTAGTTTGTCACGCCATCTTATTTTTTCCAGCCACAGTTTCGCATATAATCTCTAGGAGATCCACGTTGTGAGTCACGTCCAGCAGTTGTCTGACATTCTTGTAACATGACCGGCCCATTGCCATTTGCGTTTTCCAATGATTTCTATGATATCTCTGATCCCTGTTTGTTTTCTAATATAACGTGCTGTATTGTGATCTCTCCATGTGATGTTGAGCTATAAACTGCTCAAATTGTTCTGTGTTTTTTTTTCTGTTTTTCAGCTGAACGTGGCTGTGTATGATGAAACAGTCAGAATCTAATAAAATAATTCTATGTTCAATTAAAACTTGAACTTAATCATCTTTTCTTTTCTTTTCAGGTGAGTCGGGTTTTGAAAACTATTTTACACTGTACCGTAAGTTTTTCTGTCATTTAAAATCTTTTTTATTTTTCTCATGAACATCCAATGTTGACATTATATTATCTGATTTATGCAACTTGAGAAAAATGCCGAAATCATTGTAATTTCCCCCATGGATGTAGACATGAAACGTGGAGGTACGGAGTGGCGTAACAATTACACACAGAATACGGAATCAAAAAACGAGTTCGAATTCCGTCTGAGTCTGTTTTTGTTCATTTCGTCTCTGATAAAGAAGAGAGTGGGGGTGTGGGGTGAGCACTTGACAAACCACTCTCCCATGATTATCCCCAGACAGTAATAACTGTAAAAGGTTGTTACAACTTCACAGAGACCAACGCATGCAATTCGGAAAAGTTCTTACAGATGTTACATTTTCGCCGATATTCCCTACTGATCAAAACATTGTTTCAAATAGGATCATCATTAGAGAGGTAATTATGTGAAATTTTAAGAGCGCCAGAAAAAAGAAAGACACAACTCATTTTCAAGTTTTTAAGAGTATAATCCAGTTACAACAATTTATATGATGACAAAATCTGATCATATTCTTTTCACGACTCAGCGAGGAAAGAAATGAAGAGACCGTAAAGACTTTTAAGAAACCGTTCCCGTTTCTTCGAACACAAAATCATAAACCAATGCCTAATTGAATGATTTGGTTCCTCTTTTATTTCAATATGTTCTTTTCTTAGATGGGTACCAGCCTGCTAAACAGTGATAAATCGTAATATTCTTTTCTTTAAAAATGTGTTTGTATAAGTTTGCACGCGTGTAATAAAATGATGATAATACGTGCAAACGGGACACGACATACCGAGGAACATTAGTTTTGCACAATACAAGATTTTCTTTTCAAAACTTGAGCCAAATCTTTTTTTTTTCTGTTTTTGTTAGCCATTATTTACATTATGTTTCGAGCTTTTTTGAACATAATAAAAGAGATTCTGGTGAGTAAAGAAGTTATTTTGAAACTAAATGGTTCCATAATAATATTTAAACACTCTTAATTCGTCAAATCTTACAAAAACAGTCAAATGTTTGCTTAATTGGGCTTATTTGTTGTAGAAGTTTTCACAGCGTGGGTTCGAGAGACTAAAAGAGTTACTCAGATAAAAACACAAGTACAAATTCCCAATACAATATCTTTTTATTAATCGGCAATATATAGTACAAATCTCACAACATGCAACAAAAGTGTAAAGTTTCTGGCAAATCAGTGTAATCCGGGAAAAACCGTGTGGATTTACGGGAAAATTAAGCCCTTTGCTCCCCATAACCAAAGAGTTCCCATACGCTCATGATAACATATACATCCTTTCCTTGGAGGTATTTGTTTTTGACAGTTTTATTTTCAGCACACCCACTCCAATTAAGAATTCAAAATTGGATATGGCATTCAATAATCCACTGCTATATGTTTTGGGGTCTTGATCATTTGCCAAACCAAGCAATGCTTTTACGATATGAGGTAATTGCTCTATCACAGCTTTTACTGTTTCATATCTACAAAACCACCTTGTTATACTTTGAGATTCAAGTGTCCATGAGAGTTCTTTGCTGACCATGATGCTTTCAAAGAGTGCGTGCCGTTTGGGACTGGCCTCAAGTTGTAGAGGCTCTGAATAGTTCCTAAAGCATTGCAAAATGGTTCAGTATCTGCCATTGTATCTAACAATATTCATAGATGACAAGTGGAGAACACTCCCTCATTCTTGTTGCCAAACCCCTATGAACACCGCTCATATTTGCTGCGCCGAAAAAACATTCTCCAACAATTTTGAAAGGTTTCAGCTCCAGCCTCCCGAGTACATTTTTGACTAACACGTAGAGAACACATATGGGGAGAACACGTCTTTCAGTAGAAGGCGTTGCATAAAATCCAATGAAAGACTTCAGTGATGAATCTGAGACATATTGCCACTCGCTCACCCCTGCTGATGTCTGACGTTTCATCGACGATTTCGTTTGAGGTCCACTGCATGTTCGCATCTGACTTACCAGTTTTTCTCCTCGCCAAGGCGTATCCTTGGACCGAAGATGTAGAAGTTCCAAAAAGTTACCACAGTTAATATCGGAAACTTTGTTTAAGTTATTGCGGTCCTCTTCATGAGCTCGTTGAGCTAACAATTTTCGATAATAATCTTCAAGTAGTCTCGGTTCCTCGCCACTTGCTGCTTGTGTGCAATATTTGACCTAACAATGATGTTTTTTGCTTTGTGTTCGCTCGATAGTCTATCCACTTCATCATGGCCTGTTCATGACAAGCACTTTTCGCATGCTTTGTGAGCCGATATGTCGTTTTCCAGTTTTCGAAAATAAAAGTATTACTATGCATAAACACTTTACAAGGGTAACACGAAGCTTGACATTTGTCAATGTCATAGGTAAACCAAGAATAAACATTAAACCATTCACTCTTGAAATCTCTCGAAGTAGGCTCCTTGCCAAATTCGTTTATATTGTGTCAAAATTGATCTAATTTGGTCCAGTTTTAGTGATATTATTCCCGTGAATATTTATGGGCCACATTCACTTCATCGACATTCTCGTCATTTGAAATATTTTCAGATTCGATTAAAATGTACGAGGAAGTAATAAATAATCAAAGGGAAGTGGAATAAAAATGCGTGCAACAGAAGAAAATCAATCGGATTAGGTCCGCACTAGGAACATATAACAGTCCTAAGTACATTGTCTTTGAACACAAGAGGTTCAGAGTTCTTAAAAGTACAGATGATGATATTTTTGAATGTATGTAATTCCAAAATCATTAAGCTTCTGTCTATATGTTCCTTGTATGAATAACACATTTTGTTTTAAGTGAAAAGGTGAATTAGAATTGCAAAGGAACAGATGTATGCACATGACAAGACACGATTCGAAATAATTTTACCTCCACTGAGGGCTCATTTTAAAACCTTTGCCTCATAGGTAAGAAAAACATGTCTTGTCACGCATTCGGTTACTGGATATTGTTGTTCGGTAGAAGTTAGTTAACTACAGACTATTACTTCAGACTGCACAGTATCCTAAAACGGTCGAAATCAATCTTACACACAAGAATAAACATCAACAACTAAGTAGGTTACTAAAATAGCTAAATTCAAATAAAAGAAAAGTAAGATGGAAATAGAATATTTCTTTTTGCGTAAATTAATTTCTTTAAAGAAAATTCTAGGAATTATTTTTATTTATTTATTTTTAATAATTATTTCTTTAAAATCGACAATTTATTTAGTTAACGATTAACAGCACTTGGTGATTTAAATTTAATTTATCTTTTTAAACACCTACAAAACTAGAAAACACTCAGAGAGCACAAACCTCTGCCAACGACATTGTCGTGGGGAGTAATTTTGCATGGATCCGTCCCGAAATTTAATTGCTTCTTCCATAGTCCATTTCCCACCGTTCCAGAAATCTTCATCGAAATTAATTGAGAACTTTTGGAGATGTCGTGTGGACCGACATGATCGATATTATGTGGTGTAGACATATAACTACGACTTATGGGAGGTAATTTCGCTGTTCTGTTAACCCAGTTTTCATATCATTCATAGCTTTACAAACTGCACTTCACTATTCTTTTTTACCTCAATAATGGCGACTTCAGAACTTCCACATTGGGAAAAACTCTTCTTAACTCTGAAGTAGAAATTGGCAACCACGACTTAACCTACTTTACTACAAATTGGTAACCCTGCAATTTGGTTGACTCTACTACATATTAAAGGAAACATGAATAAGGCAGATTTCACATAATTCACTATTTTATTGAAAGTAAATATGATATTACCATATTATTTTAGTTTTGTGCTTTTATTGTGTTAAATCACTGTAATAACACAGTTTAAAGTTGTGTCTGCATTCGTGATGTCAATTAGTTTCTAAAATATTAATTTTGCTTTTTTTTATTTCATTAAATTTTAACACGTCTCTTCTCCTTAGTATTAAGTATTGTAGGGGAGGGCGGTGATAGTTCGGCCGTTTTAAAAAAAATATTTCTAAAAGGTCAGGTTTAAGTAGTAATGTAATTGTGTTGATGTCAAAATGTAGGCTTATGATTTGGCCCTGCAGACAAATAGTATCAAATCCTTAGCTCCTTTCAATTTTAAGCTACATTTAACAAAACACAATTTTGTAAATCGTCCAAACTATCCCACCTAGTGGTGATAGTTCGGTCAGAGGGGTGGGCTAGTTCAGCCACATGTATTAATTGGCATATTCTTGAAATTAAGTGGATTGGCTAAAAACATAAATTTAATTATTTCAAAGACATTTTATTATCCTAAAGTACAAAGTACAACAATCAGGTACTTTATTGTTGTTAGCAACTGCATATTCATATACCAGTCGGTTTGTTATCTTTGTTGTTAAACCATAAATATGTTTGAACAATGTTTTAGATAATCAGCCAGCTCTTTCTCAATGTCGTGTGTGAGGATTGCCGAACTGAAAAAGTGACTAGCTTAAATCCTATACCCCCTTTTTTGTCCCTTGACAAGTAGTTCATAAGTGTGCTTCTTGGGACGCCATGTTTATCAGCAGCATTCCTTACTGAACTTCCATTCGACTTAACTTCCCCAAAAGCAATATTCCTTGATGGTTATTAGCAGTTGTGTCTTACTTTGAGTTGATAATATAATTACTTAAATGAAGTAGTGTTATCATTTTATAAAGGTCATAACTTTGTAATAGTGGGGAGATCCCTCTGCTTGATTGTCAAAGTATTATAAAATAAAAGTTCATACAACAGAGTTTAACATTCACTTTCAATAGCAATATCTTCTACATGTAACACAGATTCACCATAATAATGCATAAATCACTGCTTGCCAGATTAATGTAGGTAGAGCTTACAATATAGACTAAAAAAGATACATAGTAATTCTGACGGAGAAAGAAGTTCTGGGCTTGTTGTTTTGAAATTCCTCATTTTCATGCAAGATCTCGCGGCCCTAGGTCCCATACTCTTTTCAGGAAATGCAATGTTTGACCTATCCCTCTGTTCGAAGTACCACCACCCTCCTCTACATTCTACTACAACCCACCAGGTCTATAATCTTAAAAAGACTATAAAAAGAAAAACATGCTGAAACTCACTTATCAATTTCCTCCATTTTTTCACTTACTTTTGAAAGGAAATCTCTTCAAACTAACACTGAATATTAAATATGCTTTGAATTCATTGTACAGTTTAAACAGCTGGGTCACCAGAACCTACATTCGAAAACCTACGTTTAACTTTTTAGGATTTAAACATTTTTATTTTAAAAGCTTTCCCTTTTCCTATCCCGGGCACTAAAACCCGACCCAAGCCTTTATGGGGCCCTAAGCAGAATTTGATCTGGGGGCCCTAATCGCTTTTGAAAGAAAAAAATATTCAAGCTCTTCTGTGGAAATTTCAAGCGCTCTTGAGGACCCGCTGGTGGCCATGGGCCCTAAGTAGCCGCTTAGTCCGCTTATGCCTCGGGCTGGCTCTGTTGAAGACTTACAGTGCAGTTCTTTCTTTTATTCAAAGTAATTAAATTTGTGTTTCTTTTGGCTTTCGTGATGTTATTTGGTTTTGTAAGTGAAAATAACAGGCTTCTGATCACACGCAGAGAGATATTTTCACTGATCGCTTGTTCTTTACTGTCCCATCTGCCCCGGATTCTAACTTTTATTTGGTCGGTTAGCTGAATATCAAAACTTGGATCATCAATAAATATGGAATTGAGAGTTTGGCGGTTCTCGTCGAAGAATTAGGATGCCGTTTACGTACCAATATCTAATGCCATACGGAATTGGTAATCCTATAAATTTTCAGATCGTCCATTTAATAGAACAATGATTTTTCTCTCAGATCATATTCAGCCATAATTGACCGAAGCCTTTGCACAAGCAGTGATAACATTCTGCTGTGTGTGTGTGCTTATTGTGATGCACCACAAGGTGTCTTATGTCTGATAAATAAATGGCACTTTTCGACAACGAATTCCTGTAGATTGCAAGGTTTAGAGCAGCAACAAATAAAGATCCGTTGCATCTTTCTCGGTTTGTACGAGTCAGGTCGATATTTCAAGCAAGTTCTGATTCCACACATGTAGTCTGCTTGAAATCTATATTATAATAGGATTTCTGTTTGCAGGTTTGTATGTATATATGTATGTGTATCTTATCATCAGCAAATATTCATATACTCAGCATTCTAAATACGAGGATAAGTAAAACAAGTATTGCTACAAAATCATAGAAACCTCTATTAAACACAAATATCAATATGTGAAGTTATTGTTTCTCGACATATCCTTCATCTAGGTCTATACATTTCTGAAGGCGGTGTGTCCATCTCTCTAACCCTCCCCTGAATAATTCTGTGCTCTTGGATTTACACGGCAGTTTTGGCATCATCGTGGGACTCAAATCGTGTTCCGTTTAAATGTTTTTTGAGTTTGGGGTACGGAAAGAAGTCTAAAGGTGCTAGATTAAGGCTGTAAGTTGGATGGGGTAAGGTTTCCCAACGAAATTCTCGTCGGACATTCTTTGCTACCCTCGAAGAATGAGCAGATGCATTGTTGTGGTGGAAAACAATTCCTCGGCGCAATTTACTCGACCGTTTTCTCACCAATGCAGTTTTCAATTTTCTTAAAACTTCTTCACAATAAGCCCCCGTGATATTTCTGTATCTTTCGAGAAAAACTATCAAGATTAACTCTTTGGAATACCAAAAACCAGTCGCCATCACCTTCTGAGCTGACCTCTCTGCCTTGATTTTGTTTGGCCTGGTAGATCCCCTCGGAAGTCACTGTTTTAATTAGACCTTGCTCTCTCGATCGTTTTGGTAGATCCAAGACACGTTCCCGGTCATGGTTAGTTCCATAAAATCGTCTTCATCTGTTTCGATCTTGCTTAAAAGACTGATGGAAAGATCAGCTCTTTGAGCTAGCTGATTTTCGCGCAACGCTTTTGGCACCCATCGTGTGTGTGTATTCGAAACGATTGGTTAGTTTCCCAAATACTTCAGTGTTAATATTAATGTATCAAATGTATTCTCTCTTAAACAATGCTATATCGACCTGTTATATTTAAGAATGTTTGCACTTGAGAACATTATAGTGGGTTTAATGGAACATCAATTCTTTTTATTGTGTTGAGGATGATGACTTTTAGCATTTTTACGTGATCTGCATTTAAAGGGGAGATGAACTCTACATCTTCTAGTGTCTCTCGGGGGGGAATGCCTTGGTAGTAACGATAGTTGCTGGGTTCAGATACAAGAGCAAGATAGAGCGACATACTGTTAAGTGCACCTGGCGAGCGTGCATTTTGAGCTTTGATTTTCGTAACTGACAGCTCGGAGGCGAGTCACAATGGTGTCGCGTGAATTTGGCAGCCAAGAAGGAATTACCATCTGATTGGTTTAACCATCCCAGATAACATTTAAAATTCTTCTCAAGTTATTTGCATTCATTCTCTTTCAAGTCGTGTGTTGTCGTACGTGACATGCTGGAATTCGGTTTAGTTGAAACGAGTCCGTGTTAGAGTAGGCGCGAAATGCAAGCTCAGTCACGTGTGTGCGTGGGTGTGAGTGAGGAAGGAAAGAGCTGAAGAAACGGTTACAGGAAGTGCGTGAGTGCGTGCATGTGTGTGTCATTTCCTTCATCTTCCATATAATATGGTCAGTTAGCAAATCTCAGGGAGCAGCAGACTGACCGATCCCCGCTGAAATTAAGAATCCGAACAATGTCCACCGATTCTTTCATTTTCCGTTTTTCTTTCCATGAATTTTCCTAACCTTTTCCTTGTTTTGTATATAATTATCGTTTTCATTTTAATACATCGTTTTAGAAATTTTCCATTTTGTCCTTTCTGCCACCGCACTTATTCTTTTATTTGTGAATCTTGTGTCAATTTGTGTCATATTTTATCATTTACTTTAAATCCATGTATACCTTCGTCAATTCCTATTCTTATCTGTCTTACATTTGATTTTCTCTTTCTTCTAGCATCTTATTTCTTTCCTAGCATCTTATTTTTTTCATAGCATCAAAATCTCTAATGACTTCCTTTTATTCGCACACTTGTTCTTTCCTCTTCTATTTATTTACACTTACTTTCTTTCTTTCCTTCTTTCTTTTCCTTATTCTATGTCATCACCAGTTTTTGTTATTTAACTCCCTGGCTGAATTCTCTCCCTGAATTTGATAAAAGAAAGGAAAGTCACTCAATGGAATTCTGAATTTATTTCAAATAATTCTCGAACTGGTTAGCATAGATGATATCAGCCGTACATCAGAGTTGTTATTGCATAACCCGTTTACAAGGTAAACCTATATGCTAATGTTTTGAGATGTTTCTTTTAACTTCTTAACATCTGTAGAGTTAGGAATAAGGTCACCATAAGGTCATCATATGAGATCAAATAGTTTGGTCAGATGTTTTAAATTTCATTTTAGTCTGAAAAATCTGTGAAATTGGAATTTGAATAGAGATCAATTCATAATCAAACACAGATAATCTATTTCATTGGATATAATTATATCAGTAATTATCATTATCTCAGAACGGTATGTACCTTACTTCCATTATACGATTATAACATCTGTTAAACTCCTTCTCATATATTATTATAGAGATAAATGTATTGCACTGAAGACAGTATAATACATTTCTTTGCATAAGTGTAACAGTAAGAATGCAATTGAGTTAAATCACTTCCTGACTTGCGTGATATTCAAGTGATGTAAATAACAACTTTCAAAGAATGTTTGGTTCCAATTTTGTTCTTTTTGGGAAAGTGTTTGAATGGTTTATTTATTTTTTTAGAGAAACACGCTATCTTGATTTGTTCAAGTTTCTTATTAGAGTTGAAGTCAAATTAAATTCACAACTTATTAGCCGTCATATTACAAATAATGAAATTCAAGAAGGAAAAAGACAAAACTCCAATGCAGTTTGCTTAGGGGGAGGAGAAAATAAGTGAAATAAAAATCAACTAAAAAGGAGAGATTTTGATTTGAAATACAATCTTTTTCACAACACCACTTCAAGTTGCAAATGAATAGACGGAAAAGAAGGCTACGGGCTATTTTTAGTCACTCCTTTTCCGTTCTAACGGGTAATTAATCGTTTGGAAACACACGCCCCTCTATCGAAGAATGAAAAGGACATTGAGAAATGCAACGTATAAAGACAAAGCTTTTTAAGGTGAGGTTAATACTCAAACCGATCTCCTCAGCTCTCTATCCAATTCTTGTCTTTAAATATTCATTTCATTTTTCTGCGAGCAAGAATCCAAGGCGCCAGTCTCAAATTCAGGTGTCTCAAGCAAGTAAAAGAAAACAAAATGAAACAGGTCATTGAAACTCGAAAAAGAAAAGGCACTCAGGTTTTAATTTAACGACTATTATTATGGTGTAAGTAGTGCCACTTGAAGTACCGCAGACAACAACAACAAAAAAAACAAGCCTGGCTGCTGCGGGGTCAAACTTCACTCCACTGAAGATGATTACTGCAACTTTTGTATTGTATATA
>VCCN01000724.1:15877252-15889525 GCA_006491835.1 Architeuthis dux | reverse complement strand
TCTTATATAGCTACAGTTATTAATGGTGAGATCTTTTTGGGGCCATCATTGGTTGGGGCCATCGGGGGTTAATATTTGTGCAAGCCACTGTATATTTAAGTGCTAACAACACTTTTCGTCGAGGTCTATCGACTAGATGAAGGTCCTTTTGTAAACGTTTAGTCACAAACACTAGGGGAACATTTAGTGTGCTCTCAAAATGTAACTGCCGAGCGTTGAAGCAACTATACTCTGCAGTTTGCACTCTACCAAAAGACATCATTTTATTTGCTCGATGGAAAGAAGTATTTCTACAAATGCAAATCGAGTAAGTAATTAAAATCATCAACCGTAATAGCCTAAATTGGTATCAGAGGGTTCTGCTTTCAAAAGTTATGCATATTTACTTTTAGAAATGCATCTGTGCCTAAAACACTCATTCGCTTTCATTTGTAACTGGATATGTCTGTAAATATTCAAATATTGCAACTGATTTTATACATTTCAAAGTTTTCTATTAATTTCTATTAATTTCTTCTCTTACTTTTTACGGCATATTTACCTAAGATAAATCGATTCAGTCAATCTAAGTAATTGCAATGGTTATTTTTCTTTGAGAACTTACCCTTCGCAAAGATATTCCGCATTTACTACTGATATAAAATATAAAAATACTTTTAGATCATACATTCAGAAATGTCTTTAAATATTGCTATGAAGGACTTTTTGTGTTTGACTTAAATTAACCTGGTTTAATATTATTCGGTCGCCTTTGACATGCTTCAAAAGGTAAGCCTGATTTTCAGAATGGTCTAAAACGTTCATCCCTTTGTAAAATCATTGTTCGTGCAAACAAGTTCCATAATTAAAGTTCTATTCTCGGACACAACACGATAGCGTCTGTGTGCCTTGTTATTTCCGGTTCCGCCAAAGAGAAATGTTGTTCGTTTCATCAAAACTGTTTCATGTGCGTGAGAAAATGTATTATTCTTGATTGTTAATGCGCGCGTGTAATCGGGAAGAAGGGTCAGTGCCTATACCTCGGTGCATGCGTGCTGTGTGATTTGCATTCGAGTTTCCACAAAAGTAGATTTTACACGAGCAATGCTGACCTCTTTTAGATTTTACAAATACAATACTGCTCCTCCTACCCCTCCTTGAAATAAAATATTTACTTATTGTGTATCTGCCTGTATTTGTAGATAATAAATGTAAATAAAATCATTTTAAGCAAAATTCGCATCACTGTAAACCAGAAACCTACCATAAGATATGTATAACTTTTACCCATGCACAAAAGATATTTGACAGATATTTGACACTAGATTTAAAAACGGGATAACATTCTAAAATTTGTTCTGAAATCTTTTTTAACGAAAATAGCCTAAAACTTTGTTTAAACAAAGGAGAAAAAACATTTTGTCGATTATAAAGCAGAATATGACAATGATTACGCCATCTTTGATGTCGGCCGGCGAAAGTCTTTCAATTTTAAAACTCTGTAATTATAAATCTAACAAAAATAAAGTAAATGTCAGATAAAGATGAATTGATGAAATATAGTTAATATCATGATTGCTCAACTGAACTGCGTAAAAGCTTTCCCACTTTTTGCCTAAAACAATGAAAATTACATTGTTTAACAATAGAAATGTTTTAACTATCAGCACGGTTCAAAGTGGGTGGTGCCCGACACGTTTTTACCAGTCAGCTGATGATAGACTGAGACAAGTGAAAGATGCTGACAGTTGAACACCATAGTGTAGTATGACGGTAAAAAGGGTTTAGTCCGGGGCCAGCAGGGGCTACCGTGCACCCCCCCACCCATGATTCTACTTTTAGGGTACCAAAATGTTCATTAGAATGTTCTCTTTCAGAAAAAAAGATGTTCCCAAGAAAAAAGTTGGGAAGAACTACCTCATTTGCATAAAACAAAATGGTCGCCAGCATACACCAACAAAACAGAATTTCATATCTCGTCTCCTTCATGAACTAAATCCACAATATTGTCTATAAAGTATACTTGACACTTCCTTGCAAAATCCTGAAATACATATCATTTTGAAATTTTTAAAGTACTCAGATATGTCAACTGGGAGACGAGATATGAAATTCTGGTTGGTGTATGGTGGCGACCATTTTGTTTTATGCAAATGAGGTAGTTCTTCCCAACCTTTTTCTTGAGAACATCTTTTTACTGAAAGAGAACATCATAATGAACATTTTGGTACCCTAAAAGTAGAATCATGGGGGGCGGGTGCACGGTAGCCCCTGCTGGCCCCCGGACTAAACCCTTTTTACCGTCATACTACACTATGGTGTTCAACTGTCAACATCTTTCACTTGTCTCAGTCTATCATCAGCTGATGATCATTTTTTGACATATTTGACATTGAACTGCTGGCCCCCGGACTAGTTATACTCATTTTTGTTTTGCTTTTTCCGCTGAACCAAAATATATGAATTACACTGGGA
Source organism: Architeuthis dux (assembly GCA_006491835.1). Classification (NCBI taxonomy): domain Eukaryota; kingdom Metazoa; phylum Mollusca; class Cephalopoda; order Oegopsida; family Architeuthidae; genus Architeuthis; species Architeuthis dux. The sequence goes on along the minus strand of VCCN01000724.1, from coordinate 15,887,071 downwards.
TTCAACTCACAACTACCAGGAAACTACATGCACACAACCAACACTTATATCCGCTAGGCTATTGTCCTGAAAGGAAATCAGGCGGTGAGAGTTTGCAGTCTTAAACCTAATGTCATTTTTTAATCAGAGACTCCCATAAAGTATTCAATTCTATGCTAGGCCTTCTGGTGAAGTTACTACAACCTAGCATCTGCGCTGAATCTTTCAATCACTTTATTTTCCAATCTATTATTCTATTATTCTAACATCATTCCAAAGGGGTTGGAAAACCTCCGACCTTTTTCTTCATATATGATCAGCTATTCTTGCTTTTATAGTCTCACCACGGATTGATGTTCTTCAAGCCTTACCTTTAGGTGATGGCTAGCCTCACCTTTGTATTTCCTGCCACGGATATTTTGCTCTAGTGAGGTGTTTCCAAGGAATGAAACTACTTTTGATATTGTATGACCCGCAAATGCTCTGAATCAGTTTCCTAAGCACCGTGTCAGTTCACCGGCTACTATTGTTTAGAAAGGAACACCAATATCATCTGAAATATTTATTTATTTATTTTTCTCACTACTAATAACAATATACAATATTTTGTATTAACCTGTAACACTTTACATGAATAAAGCATAACAGTAATAAAACATTGTAAGACCTTATAAGTGTTACGTTATGGGGTTTGATGATACCCCATATACGCAAACAACTCGTGTGTTGTCGACGATGTTGTTGATCTCCTCGGAACTGCGTTGTGTCTTTGGAATTGGTATGATGTGCTGAAAGGAATACTCACTGACTCATCAAGAGAAGAAAAAGAAGCGAAGACGGGTTTATCAAAAATAATATCTCCTTTTTATTTTCTGTCGGGTAATTCCGTATTCAAGCCAAGAGTGAGGGTGATCAGCCTCTAAAACGTGTGACTAATTATGAGATTGGCTAGTTACGGTGGCAATCGGCGTTTACATATGTCCAGATCAGAACCTCGTCTCAGATCTTAGGTGTTTTGACCCCGATAAATGCCGTTAGAGTCCCGACCTCTTTTATAATGAATATCTCTTTGTTATTTTGTTTTGGCTTCTAAATTCCTATCTACGTAAATCATTCAATCATACATTAATTCTTTGTTTGGTTTAACATGTATTACCCATTGTGAAACGTTTGATTAATTTTACCAATTCTACATATAACCTTTTTTCTTTTCGTTTCCGGCAATCCTAATCGCAAATTAAAACAAAAGTTTCATTATGACGTCAAACATTTTATTAGCCTTTCATAAAAGAATGTGTGCACACCTACATTTTTAATCGCTATCGCTAACGTCATTTCTCTGCATATTTGACTTTTATCAATATACCTTTTTGTTAAGCTGTCAACCAAACTGACCTCTTAATGACAATCCTTTTCGTCTGTGGGCGAAAATATTGCAGTACAAGGGAAACAACTGATGTGCGCTTCCCCCCACCACGTCCCTTCCTAGATCCATTTTAGGCACACGTATTTTTTAACTAAATTATCTATCTATCTATCTATCTATCTATCTATCTATCTATCTATCCGTTTATCGGCCTGTCTATCTTATTTATCTTTCCAACTATATAGCTGTCTTTCTTTCTATCTATTTATTTATTTGTCTATCTATCTATCTATTTATTTATCTGTCTATATCTTCTGCATTTTCCTAGGGCACACACTGGTACATAAGGGCTGTTTTGTTCTCACAGCAAAGAAGGGTCAATTAGGTAGTTAGACTGCGAATGATTCATTCAATAAAAAGGCAGAATTAACTGTATTAATACTTCTAGGCCTCCGTACCTGCTATATAGTTTCCAATGAAAAATCTATAAAATAGCATGTTAAATATATTTTTCATCATATCAGTATATCTAATTATTCAACACTCTTACATTATAAAACAAAATATCAGTCGATGCACACTAGTGAAAGAATAAAACAAGAATGTTCGAAATATTTGATAAGAATCTCTACAAAAAGTGTTTGCGTGAATATTTTTCTTTTTGCAGCTTACAAAGTGACAGCCAGATAGGTTTTATAATAAGCTCATACGAATTAAAATAGAAAAATGCAAGCACAAATATATCTGGTCCTACATAATGTGCTGTACAAAAATACGTTTTATATCAGAATTTTCTCCGGATTTTCTTCTTACTGATGGCACAACAATTATGAAGATAAAATTAACTTTTCTACAAGGTTGGTTTATTTCCACCTCAATTGTCACTTGGCGCCAACGTTTTTAAACATGCCTACACAGGACTTTATAGCATATTATTCCCTTGTTACTTGATTGACTTATTTTTTGTAATTTCTATGTAATGAAGAAAAGTCAAGACATAAATTGACGAGTGAAAAACAAACAGAGCAAGAACATTTAATCGTATTGTAACCATAAGCCATTAATGTCGCCAGTCAATGATTTCACTGTTCAGTGGCTTCTCCGACCAGCAGAAGTTGATTTAGATGAAAGCCACCATTATGCACTTCACTGAGTGGAACAAAATATAAACATTCATACCAATATTTTCAAGATAACATTAATTTACAATTACGTTTATATACTTTTATCGCAGCGTGTCATCTTTCTTGGGCTTGCTTATTAAACAAGCATCAATGGAATTAACGAAACTGCTCGATGTTTACAAGTTGAGCTAATCAAATAAATATATTAATATGACTATCAGAGTAAATGAACACAGTTCTAGGTAGTTTTGCAATAAACCATAGACTCAAGGAAATAGAAAATATGCAGATACTTCGTGCGAGCCAAATTCCTAAATATTTTTGACTTGACTGAAATAAAACTATGAAAAACCATAAAAGAAGTTCTCAAACTTGTATTTTTATTTCCGTCGGATACAATACTTTGTTAGTCGTCGTCGTCATAATCGTAATCGATCATAACCGTAGTCGTAATCATATGGAACTGAAAATGACGAACACAAAATAATACAAGTAAATATTACGAAATACGGCAAATAAATGTTACAAGATACATTAAGTTTGATGATAATTACAATACACAAGAGTTCAAAAATAGAAGATAAATAGTTCTTATTTGTTTTGCAAAGTCGTTTAATATGACTGTGTGTCAAATGTCTTTTGTAGAAATACCATTTCTGATTAAGAATATGTTTTTATAGTTTATTCACTAACGAAGCTTCTGTCCGGGGTTGATCACGTGATATTTGAAGACTGTGTAGCGGTCACCTTCTTAAAAATACTAAAATAGGGCTAGAAATATTAAGCTGGCTTTATCACCACGATGAAACCACCACTGAACCATATGAAATGCGAAACTTAGAATTAGCTTCCTTTTTTCGTGACGTCAGCACGACTATATAAACCCTAGTTTTACTATAATCCAGGCCTTTCAGCCTGTTCACCGGTGCCTACCTCTTCTTGATACGTTAAAAACCTTCTTCATTCACTTAGTATTATGGTTGCTTAGGGCCCACTAAGTGCTTTTGCATCTCCACTTTTTAAATATGGACATTTCTTTAAATGCCAATATTTCTTTAATTCAATCTTGGTCATCGCTCCATTTCCTTTTCGCCCAGACTAGGAAAAAAGGCCTAAAATATAGGCTATTCGAGATATACGATGGCCATCGATTACTTTTAGTTTCTACTAACACAGGCTAACGGTACGACTCCTTAAAATGTCTTCCTGGTTAGAAACTATCCTCCCACTATACCAGTATCTCTATCAGTCATGTGCTTTTTTCGTTCTTAACTGATTTCGTTGCCTCGGTAAAACATATATTTCGGTGCATTTTATCACCAGATATCACGATTCATTTAATGATCTCTATCATAGGCAAATATATTTCGATACGTAAAAACCGGCTAACGACAGAAACTACTTATTTTCACTCTTCTCTCTTAAACACTTTTTATACATTTATTACCTATTTTTGACAACCATGTACGTCAATTTTACTCTTATGTTTTGTTTATTAAATGTAACATTTCATTTCTACCTGACGACATTGTTTAATTCCTTATCCATGTTTACATGATGGTTTCTTTGTTTCGCCACAAAACCAATACGGCCGATTATTGCCTTCCTCATTGTGATCACGTGACCTGCATTCTTCCTCCTACCTCCCTCTTCCAGTGAGAACAGTCATTGCTACTGGCTACTACTATTACTACTAATACTATGGCCACGCTCCGCCATGACACCAAATGGCCGCATCCTACTCATTTTTATCGCTACTTTATAACTGTAATTAACAACCTCTCCCTTGTTATCAACATCTTTCCCTTAATCTTGTAGCAACTCCAAACCCTACAACTGTGTTATTTCGGCATTCTGTTTCTTCTTCATTATTTTCACCGTTCGATCGCTGCCTCTATTTATATCATCATCATCATCATCATCATCATCATCATCATCATCATCATCATCATCATCATCATCATCAGCCATTATAGATCCACTACTGGACAAAGGCCTTTTCCATCTCTTTCCACGACAATTGCGTTAACCTTTGCCATGTGTTACCAGCAAACCTTTCTATCTCATCCATCCCTTGTATCTGGTATTTTCCTACTGCGCTTACTGTCCCATGAGCAACAATAGGTTAGTCTGTTGCTCCATCTGTTGTCAGCTCTTCTTGCTAAGTGTCTTGCTAAGTGTCCAGCCCATCTCCATTTTTGTTGCTTAAGTATTTGTATAATATCCTTCACTCTAGTCCTCCCTCTGATAAATATTGATCTTTTTCTATCTCTTATCACTAGCATTGCTCTTTCTAAGGCTCTCTGTGCGATTCTAAGTTAGTCCTCAGTTCTTTTTGTTAATGTCCATGTTTTGCATCCGTAATTCATAGCTAGTATTGTGCATTCATTGTATACTTTAAGTATATGGTAAAACATGGGCTTATGCAAAGTTTAAAACTCTCTTGAATCAGATTTTCAAATGAGTAAACACAGAATTAGATAAGTAAGTAGTGCTCTTACGCTGGCTACGGCTTCAGTTGTCTCTACTTGGGCTCCATGTATCACTTTAGTAGTTACTCGGCAAGTTTGTGATATGTGAATTAGATTTTGAAGTGGCGTCGCTCACTTCACTCACTTTGTACATAGCTGGGGGAGGGGGAGAGACGGATTCTTGTGTTTCTCCAAAGGCATTAGCGCAAAGTGAACACAAACTGTTCCAGCCAGAGTTTGAACTCGGTTCGCCGAGTCCATTCTTCGCGCCATTACCTGCTTGGCCAACCCGCAACTTCAAATAAAAGAGAAACTAGCGTTCCAAGGGAAATTATGAATCACCACCACCCATATAAGCTTCTTTTTATCTCGTAAATTAAGCAGTGGTGTTGAAAAGATTAAGTTACCTTAATGAAAATACTACCAGTATGGTTTGAACCATAAATTCATGATTTAAAAGAAAACAGGTTTGGTTAGTCACTCAACAGAAACCGTCACGTGACCAACGTCTTTAGGCAGCATACCGTGTTGGTGATGATCAAATAAAACATTTGAAAAAGGGGTGATTAATGAATAAGTTACTTCTCTCACCGTTTGTTGGATGATGCTCACTAAAAGGTACGAATTTTCAACAAAAGACAAGCTTGAAATTTAGCATAAACCGACATTGTAAACTGAAAACCCCATTAAAAAACCTATTATGGGCGGATTTTCAAAAAACAAAAGAAACGTTTTCCTTAAGTGGGAGTGTGCGCGCAAAATTTCAAATTTCTACTATGCAGCCTAACCTGCATGAATAACCTAAACCCAGCAACAGTGTTTAAACCGGTCTGTTGTGGGTAGCGGTGATTATATAAATAAACGTCCAATCCCTTTGGCTTTAAAGAGTATCCCCCCCATTTCCACTTTTAAGACTAGAAAGGTCTGTGTGTATATAATGACGGTATGCTTTTGTGCATAGAGATATAGATAGATAGATTGTCATATATTGGAAGAGATACAAATAGATGGATTAGAACAATGTCAGACACATACTGATATGGATACATATACGTATACATAGTTTGAATAAACTAAAAAGAGGTGAGTGACTTGTAAAAGTTCAAAGTATGAAACGGATTTTATTTCAAAAACAATGGTGATCGTTTCATTAAGCAGTTCCCAAGCATTTATCATGGTTGCTGAATTCAATTATTGTGCTAAACAGTTTTGTGTTCGGTCATGTCTGCCCTTGTTCGATTTTTGTTTATGTGTCGCAGGCGGGGTGGGGGTGACCATTCTGTTGCATGTACAAGTGTATTCTGCAGCAATCTCGGTCACGCTCGTCTGCTGTTAGCAGCAATTTGCCAACAAAAATCAACAATTTATTTTTAAAGAAAACACGTCATAGAAATGTTCAAATGTTTTCTGTGCCAAAGAAATTGATTGTTTTATAATTATTGCAGTCTTTTTATTTAATGTATTTTACGTTTAACTCAAAACTAGGAAGTTATTTCGCAGGAAATTCGGTAATCAGATATATCGAGTCATTTTATTGAAAATTCCTTAGATTTCTTAATATTTTTATGATTTTGCTACACATTTCAACTGAACTGATATTCATCGCATACATACTTCATTGGACTACACCAAATGAAAATGGTCGATTTTATATGGTATACATGTGTGTGTGTGTATGTGTGTGTGTATGTTTGTGTGTGCGTGTGTGTGTGTATGTATATATGTCACATATTTGTTATGATAATTTTGAGGTTATTTGTTGATTAAGTAATGCAAAAATAAGTATAAAATCTTGTGTTCCAATCATTTCACTTTTCTTTCCGAAATATATAATGTCCTAAAAAGACAATTTGAATTGTTTCGACAAAATAAAATGAGCGTAGATGAGACACATTTGAGACACTGCATGCTCTACGGGTTCAAAAAGGATTTATTAGCCTCAGAAGCGACGTGGACTATCTGTACTGTCTATTAAAGAGCCTTATATACCAGCGATGGTTTGTTCAATTTCGCTCGAGAAACCTTTCCCTCAAAGATTCCCCTCGTTCTGGAGGACCGACAATGAAGCTCTCCTAACCGTGATTGAAGTAGATCCTAAGCTGACAGCACGAGAAATGGCACGCCAGTTCAATACGGGTTGTATTGAACTGGCGTGCCATTACACCAATAATAAAACAGCTCCATTGGCTCTGAAAAGTGTCAAAACTTGGTCAATGGGTTCCACATAATCTGAGCTATTCTCAACTCAAATACAGAGTCACCATCTGTTCATCATTAAGGACAATATATGCAACAGAAGCATTCCTGAAATGGATCGTTACCAGAAGTGGTTCCTTTATAATCATATTCAGCAAAAGAGACATTGCTACATTAGATTATCACCCAAGGAAAAACATGTGTCTGTACCAAAACCAGGATTTCACCCTGAGAAGGTAATGATTTGTGTTTGGTGGGATAGGAAGGCGGTCGTCTATCATGAAGGGTTAAATCGTTATAAGACAGTCAATTCTGAGAGATATTGTTGTCAATTGGAAACATTGCACCAGTCATTGTTAAAAAAGCGAGCTTCACTGGTCAATCGGAAAAGGTGTTTTACTCTTCCGTGATAACGCAAGATCACATGCTGCAAGATGCACTCGGATTCTGGCTCTGAATATACAGGTTTTGCCCCATCCCCCTACACGCCAGACATTGCTACATTAGATTATCACCTTTTCAGATCTTTGCAATATTTCCTGGGCGGGAAGCAGTTCACCAATCATGAACAGATTAAAATGACATAGAGGTGGGGTTTTTTGCCTCGTAACCCAAGTAATGTTATTCTAGAGGCATTAATAACTTGCTTACTATATTGGATTATGTCATCGAAAATGAAGGAAAATATTACCTTGATTGAATATGACAATATATCATTACCTTTGGTGACGGACCCTTTAGAAATCGTTTCTCCAGGAACGATAGGTTGCTATGACAATAAGAACATGCATTCAAAACAAAAGAAATTGTAATACAATACTTTTTGTATCATAGCCAATCAGATTCTGACAAAAACATCCTTTTTGGGTTAGGAATGCAAGAAGAAAACGATCGAGCTTCTAAGCCCGATGTGTCACCACGTAAACAATACCTGGCAACGTGTAGTAGTAGTAATGTATTCTCTATTTACATTTCACTCCAAAAGTCAGGAATGGCGGCCCAATTATCTCAGTCAGGGTAGGAAATGGGAGAAGAATTTGTTTGTATATATATATATGTGTATCTCTCTCTCTATATATATATATGTGTGTGTGTGTGTGGTGTGTACATGTATGGAATTCAAAGAATGGATAATTTTATATTCGACAGAATACGATAGTTATAAAGACATTTATTAATTGAGAACCTATATTTGCTCGACACCGGTGTGAGCGATTGCGAAACAAGCGACCTAAATCGTGTAAATAAATAAAGAAACGATCGCCGTGCGCTGAACGAACCCGCGCCCGCCTTGAAAGCAGCCTTATACGCAGGCTCTGCTGTACCTACTTCCATGAGGGTGTCGTTAGCTCAAGTGGCAACATTAAGAAAATGAAAAAAAAAGAGAAAACAGAAGCGAAAGTCGAAAGAAAGAAATGGAAGGGAAAGAATGAGTGAAAGATTCAAGTTGACAAAGTGGGACAGGAAAGTGAAACCGCGATAGAGATTGACATATCAAACATGGCAGGTGTTTAAAAGATGGCGTTGTTGGGGAAGCCGTTATTCCAGACAAGAAATGATTTCGAAAGAAAAATCCAGTGGCTCATATCTCGCGGCTGGGAAATCGGGCTGTGGTGAAGGGATGAGATACCTAGAAGAGGTGGGATGATAGTTGCCATTGCTGCAAACATTTCTCAAAAAACCTATGGATGCAACGATCTGATGAAGTGCCACCAACAGGAAAGATAAAAAAAGGTTGATTGTAAAGGACGGCTGGCAAAGAAATGGCGCCAACTTTTCTTTTAATCTCATTTTGATAACACTATTCCACTTGCTCTCTCACTCACTCACACACAAGACATAAGAAGACAAGGTACAGTAGTAGAAGAATGGGAGGAAGATTATTGTCTGGTCGGCCGGTTACATTGTTCTTACAGATTAAATCTAAATATAAAAGATATTAAAGATGTCCTCTTTCTTTTTGTTGTACTTTCAACCATAACGAGGTGTAACGCACTAAATTATCTTCCTTGTATTCGCATGTTGCTTCCTTTTCTTTTCTTCTTTTCGTCAATAGTCGTCTGCATTTCTTTCGTTTTTCATGTTACTTTAATAATTAAGTCGCAACCCATTATAGGCCGGGGTCCAGCAGGGCCTACCATACCCCCACCCTCATGATCCTATGAGTAGGGTATCAAGATGTTCTCAAGAAAAAAGTTGGGAAGAACTACCTCATTTGCATAAAACAAAATGGCCGCCAGCACACACACAAAAAAAAGAATTTCATATCTCGTCTCCCAGTTGACATATCTGAGTACTTTAAAGGGCTAAATCATGGTTTTCAGACATGGGAAGTTCAAGAATACACTTTATTTTACAATAAAAGTAATTCATTTATAGGTATTTCAGTATTTTACAAGGAGATTTCAAGTATACTTTATAGGCCAAAGTCTATGGATTGTGGATTTAATTCATGGAGGAGATATATACAGCCCAAAAAGTGAAGCAATGGATTCCGCATTTTACGAGAAAACTTCGACAGTCTAAAGACTATGGATTGTACATATATATATGTCAGAAAAAACCTAGAAGCACTTAACATATAAACCAAACTGATAAGGGTCCATAGGTCAGAGGTGAAAATCTTAACCCTTGAAAATGGATACTGGGGATAGGCGACAAGATAAAACACCACAACAATAAA
>VCCN01000724.1:15824981-15846991 GCA_006491835.1 Architeuthis dux | reverse complement strand
CCCCCCCCTTACTCCCCTATGTCTACACAACTAATATTAATATGATCATCTTTACCATCAACCACACAACTGTAATTATCACCCTCAGAACAATTGCCTGTAAATATGGAGATATGAATTTGATTTAAGCCGTTGGCCTTTGGAATTACTATTGAGCTTTTAAATATGATCAATGCCTATGTAAAAAGCAATATTTTATTTTTTCAGAGTGTCATATATTGGACCTATGAGAGTCATGATACAATTTCTGCAAGTAACTCACCATTTCACAATTAGACTTGAATTTACTAGAATGGAAACATGGTGGGCTCTAATGCTGCTTTCCACAGTGGTTTCTAAAACATTATTTCAAATCATGCTTGCCTTAAATGTACAACTCACCTTACTTACCATTGATTTGACTGAAATTCATCAACAGGGGAGTAGCTGGAGATTTGCAATGGTTCCCAACCTAGGGGTCATGGATCCCTGAGGATCCACATACATATTACTGGGGGTCTGTGGGCAGACCTTTCAAAAGCTTGGGTTCCATGTGCTTGTTGAGTAGGCAGACCTTTCCAAATCCTGGACAATTATTAAAGGCAGGGATGTAGCTAAAGATTTGAGGGTCTGGGTGGTGGTGCCAAAATTTAGTGAGATTTGTTATTGTATAATATTAGTAGAAATGCAGTAGATGAACTACTATTCATAAAGTCGAATGCTATGCCCTTATTCATCAACCAGTTTAACTGCTTCGGCCTTCTCACACTAGAGCTGATTTACTGCTCTATTTTATTGCTGTAGAGAATAGTCTTAGTTCCTCAGTTGCCATTGCTAACTAAATATAATGAAGTTATCTAAGAATGATCAAGAGTAAAGCTGCTGCTTCCTAACTGAGGATGCCCATCCACACATGAATAAAGACTGGGAAAGAAAATAGAGATTCAAATCTGATTGAAGAAAATGTATAAAATGACCAACCCCCTTTTCAAGTAATGTGTTTTGCATCAGACCAGCAATCTCGATTTTGTTGACAACAGTTATTGAAACTTTCCATTTGGTAGATTCATTTACATTATTTATTCCATTTTTTTGCCAGTTTAAAATCTCAACATCAGTGGAATCTCTTTTGTCACATTTTATACCAGATAGATGCTGACGGAAAATAAAATTGCAACCCCCTGAATATGTGTTTCAATTTACTCAAGATTAAACATACAGATAATATAGCTGGATTACAGTAAATGATCACATATACAGATCACAGGTTCAAAAATAAATCTTAAAGAATGATCAATATCTTGGCCTTTGGAATTATTATTGAGCTTTCAAATATGACCAATGCCTGTGTAAAAAGCAATATGAGTGTTATATATTGGACTTATAAGAGACACAATACAATTTCTGCAAATGTTGTATAAAATTTACTTATGGGCCTAAGCTTAGTAAATATCATTATCTATATCTATATCTATATCTATATCTATATCTATCTCTATCTCTATCTCTATCTCTCTATCTATCTATCTATATTATCTCTCTCTCTATATATATATATATATAGTCTGTAGAAACCTTTTTGTTTTCTCGTAACTGTTTAAAAATTTCAAAAGAAAACCCAATAGTGCATGACAAATCTCCCACTCTGCCTTCTCCATTCTGGAAAACTTCTGCTATCCCGTTTGCAATATACCTGCCGCGATCCACCCCTCATCAATGTACTGTCTATATATATGTACGTAGAAAAAAAGAAAAAAAAACTTTTGGTTTGTTCATTTCGAATTAACTACTATTTCTGTAGATGTTATATTATAATTAGCTAATGTAGATCACATGTATATATGTATATATATGCAATACACATATACAAAGTACCCACCTACACCTAAAAATCAGTAGACACTTAGTTTTCAGAATATTGTTTATAGTTTTATCAGTTAATTACAAATTCAACATTACAAAATTTTTCTAATATTTAATTTGGACATGTCACAGAATTAGTCACATAAATAAAAATGTTCCCCTGAGAATTTGTAAGAATTAAATCTGTAATTTTCCAGATGCTAGATTTTATTGTTATGATTCAGAAAATCTGCAGCATTGGAGACACAGATGATGAAAGTCAGGGCACAGTGGTAGTGGTAATCATGAAGGTGACAGTTCATGTAAGTAAAATGAAGGCATGTATGGTAAACTCAGGGCCTGCCAGGCTGAATATACTAAGGTTATTTCAGTTCTGTTCATGTGTGTGCTACAGAAAGGTTGCTGGTAACAATTTTACTGATAGTGTTGCTACTAAGTTGGTGAGAGTGATTTTAATGATTTCATTGTTGTGATAGTGGGTGGGTTCATTTTTGTTGTGGGATTGCTATATTGTGGGGTTCATAATAGTGATATGAATAGTGTGCCGCGAAGCATCTCTAGGTGTGCTGCAGGAATTTTGATGAGGGTTGATCCTCACTCAAAAAAGGGCCATGGAGCAGTGTTCCCAGTATGGATACAAAAATAACATTTGAATAATCTTTGACATTACTGATACTTTTATGGAGCGCATTAAACTCTTTTTTATTCACTGATGCAATAAACAAATATCTGAAAATTTCATATTATTTTTTAATGAATGGCATCTTGTTTCAATGTATAGTAATAACAAATATGCACAAAACTTTCAAAATCTTTTGAAAACAATGATCAACAATATACTTTTGGCAATAAAATTAATACATTATTAGTCTGTTTAACTTATGAACATGTTATTCTCATTCATTTTCTTTTAAATGATCAAATCCATCCTTAAATACTGATGGTGTGCCTCAACCATTTTAGTGCTCGGCTCACTGTGCTCTGCGATGAAAAAGGTTGAAATAATTTAGAGTTTACTGTTAGCATTGTAACAATGACAGAGCAATTACAGCAATTATGCCATTAGTTGTGGTAAGAGGGGCAGAGTTCTAATGTGTCATAACAGTAGAAATAAAGTGTGTATACATGCTCACATTTACTGCTTATAGAATATATGTATCTAGGTAGATAGCAGTGTTTCTAAGTAAGTTAATGTGTGTGAATACTGCCGGATACATCATACTTTGTATTATGTATGCATATCTATGAATTTTAATCTCATTTTTCTTAACTGTGAGGTCTGCATATGCTCATCTACTTGCATGCTTATATGTTTTGAAACCACTTTCTATCTCTGAAGTAGTGATATACCGGAATATCAATCTGGTCGATATCTGGCACCGGATTCACAAAAGATTATCACTGCCACCACGTGAATCCAGCGATGGATATCCAACGGTATTGATATTCCGGTACATCAATATTCTGAAATGTGTGTGTATTCACACACACACACACACACACACACACATACAGAGTGCAACTTTGCATTCATTTACTTTTAATATTTGTACTCCATCAGGGATGGAAATGGGGTGTTTGCAGGAGTACGGCATACCTATTTCTCAATTTCCATGTTTTAGTATGTTTAATGTCTACTAATGGAGATACTGCTGTATACCTAGTTCCCAAAACCCAAACTCCATCACTGCCCTCCATACTTATATTTAATGCAAAACTGGGTCAAATCTTTAATTCTAACCATTAGAGATATATTAGCATAAAAATATAGGTTGATCGAAAAAACAAAAACAAATAGTTAAATCTATCAACGAAATACATGTGAAATTTAACCCTCTGTATATGTTTAAATGTTTCATGTTTTATTTTCCTGTTATTATATTGATCTTAAATCGAAATGTTCTTCATACTTTCCATTATGCGGAGATTGTGGCTAGCTGGTACATTTTTCACTTAAATGGCTGTAAAATGCAAATATGACCAAACGTTACTATGGAAAAGCGACTTCCTTTAGATGAGTTGTTTAAATCTGAAACATTATTTAAGTTTATTATATTTTCATTTAAACATTTGTAAAAAGCATATCAATCTACCCAACCAATCTGATGGGGAAAGTTAGTTCTCTTGCTAGTAGGTACATATGTGATGAATATATTGTTATAATTGAGAAATATAAAATTTTAATCCAGAAAGAAGTATTAACAGAAATAGCAGAGCCACTGCTAGGCACATGAGCACAATGTACTGCACATAGGACACCACGTGCCTGAAGGGGCACGAAAGCAGCCTAACAAAAACAAATCATGATTCATAATTACAATAGGTACCATTAGACAACTATAAGTAAGGTAATACAAGATATACATAACTTCTTGAAGTATTAAAATGAATATTGGTGCACCTGCCCCTCTCATCGTGTACTCAGTACCCTCTGCTTTGCCCTTGGTCTGTTATGAAACCGAAAACCTCCCTATCTTGCCTTGCCTTGCCTTGCATTTGGATCTTCAACTTGCAATTTGGTAAATTTCTGAATTTAACAATGTATTATTATACCTTTTCAACACTGAAAATTGATTTATTATAGTAAGGAGAATTGATCAGAGTGCAAAAGCACAAGATTTGGATGATAGGCATGAATTTAATTATATATATGCAAAAGCATAGGAGAGATGTGTCACATTATATATAATTAAAGAACTTTTTTATAGTAAATAGTAAAAAGTGGTTAGTGGTCGAGGTGGGGCATAGAGCAAAAAAGGTTGGGAACCACTGGTTTAGACAAACTTAGGCATGAAGATTTAGACAGTTGGGGTTTAGACAAACATAAATAACAGGGCCCATGAATGTAGCCAAGACCATACAAAATGCATTGGAGGGAACTGGATGGATGGCTAAAGAAGAACATGGCAATAGACCAAGAGGAGTTGCCATTACTAGAGGCAGGAAGGAAAAGGTGGCAAGATGTCCTCAAATGCTCAATGGCCATCACTCTCTCTCTCTCTCTTGCCTCAAGAAATGTATCTTTTAGGGGTTCTTCTCAGTGTCTCTATGAGAAAGATAATGGGGACTTCTTGAAGGAAGTTGAGCTCCTGGCCAAGTTTGACCTAGTGATGGAAAATCAACTGGCAAAAGTAAGGGACAAAAGGACGGCAGATCATTTCTATGAAAACAGTACAGACTATTGTTTCCCATATCCAAAATATTACTCCATCATTCTCAACCCCACATGTAAGACATAAAGAGCAGATGTCAATCATTGTGCAGATTGTCTGTTTGGAGACAAGACCAGACATCAAGGAATACTTCTTTGGGTATGTGGATGTTGTTCTTGACAAGTTGAAGGAAGCCTGCATTCCCTCTGAAAATTGTAGAGGATAGGCATATGATGATGGAGCAAATATGAAAGGCAAGAAGCAAGGTGTCCAGGCCCGAGTGCTACAGCCAAATTCAAGAGCACTGTTTGATCCTTGTGGAGCATATACAATGAATCTTATAAGAGCTGATGCTGCCAAGGCATCCCAGGATGCAAATGGCTATTTTGGCAATTTGCAGAGGCTCTTCACTTTCTTTCAGGAGCCACTCAGCGATGGCCCCTCTCGACCAAGTATGTTACCTGACACTGAAATCTTGGAGTGATGTAAGTTTGGAAAACGGACTTCAAAATGTTACAGCCATCAGAAACCAATTCAAAGAAGTCAGAGAAGCTCTCATGGAGGCTAGGCAAGCTGTGAGTTTGAGCGGTCCAGTTGCTAAAGTAGTGGCTCAAGCTCTTGCAGGAGAAGTTGCCTTATTCAGATTATTGATAGAACTTCCTCAAACACTTTTTGGTACACTGAAGGGTGAGAATCCTTATTTCCTTTGGTGATAAGCCAAAATATATTGTTGATGGTGTAAGGATGTATTTCTCTAATTCCTCCTCTTGTTTATCAGTGAAAACTTGACACGTTTTAATGTAACCAACAGTTAATTTAATATAAATAGTTGCATACAAATATATTTACAACTATGTGTACCTGAATATATGTATGTTCTTGAGAAATATCATATCTAGTAGTAATGAGCTGAGATTTTTCCAAATTCTTCATCTTTCTTCCATTCTCATGGTTTCTCATTGCTATGGCTTTCTTCATTTTTTTTCTTATCTCTGCTCTTCCTTAGAAATGTTCCTATTTAAAGAGAAGGAAATTCAGAAGGAAAGAATTAAAAGTGAAAAACCAAGGAAAAATATAATGCATTTTCTTTCCATATTCAATATACTTACTCAATATAAGTTACTTTTCTTTTTTCTCTATTACTTTGTACTAAGGTTCAACCAAAGGATTTTAACATTTTCAAAGTCCATGCATAAGAAATTCATTGTCAAAAGCTAAAAGCTTCTGAGACAGTGAGTATAAGAATAAGCCTTAAAGAAATAGTCAAAGTAGAGCTGTAGAATTAACCTTAAAAGCTGCTTCAACCAACTCAGTAGCATTAAAATGTTTGTTAAGAAAAAGATAAATATTTGCCAGTGAACACCAATTATTGTGTGCCAAAGATTCCTTATTTAATATTGACAATTTCTTCACAATTGATTAATGTCCTGGAATGTATTTAATACTTATGAGAAATGATAAATCTTTTGCTCAACTGTCAACTGCAAAACTGAAAGGAATAAAGCAGTCAATAAGAATCTGATGACCTGATCAAATAAAGGCCACAGCCTACAAACTAACCTGATATATCCAACTCTGCCCAGAGTTCAGGTCAACATCATGAGCTGTTTGAAATCAGCTTAAGGCAATATCTTCATTACAAAAGGTCGGAAAATGTCATTGCATGTAATGTGGCAAACAAAGTATGATACATAATGTGACAATGAGTTGTGTCATATGTTCTTGAAACCATTGGTATAGTAAGGATAGAGGCTTTGTTTATGGAAAATGCTTATCTCATTACACTATTATCAAAGAAAGTGCTGTGTAATGCTCTTGCCATTCTATCAGCTCTGTATATCTGAGTATTTATTCTTTGTACAGATTAACAGTGATCACCACAATTGCTTGAGTGTGACATTCTTTGCTATGGCAAATATAATTTTATCTACAAAAGGATATTACATACAAGCAGTTTGAGTTGTTCCATTCCTTTTTTGAAAAATGGTTGAAGAAAATTGAGATAATTGACTTAAGATTTTATTGTGAATGGAGGATATTATATCCCACATGTTATACTGTTCATACTCTACTTTTCTCTTCTACTTTGTAATGATGAAATATGACATTTTAATAAATTCACTTCAAAGCCTTTATTAGCCTCCCCCAATTTCTGAGCACTTCAAGCAGTCTACAAGAAACATTTTGAAGTGATATTTTGTCATTTTCTCACAAAAGTTTATTCATCCAAATAAAGAAATCTGTGGAGCCAAAATGAAAATCACATGGTATTGAATTTCCTATTTAGTATGATTGAAAGAAGGCTTCCAAAGTTGTTTTTCTTTTGTGAGGAGATTACATGAAAGATGAATTATCAGCCCTTCAAGAGGGAATGTCATACAATTTCTTCTATATAGTATTTTTTATACAGTAACTGTTGTGGAGAATTCTTTATTACATATCAATAAATAAATATATATGTTTATAAAAAAGGAGTACATCACACATTTAAAAATGAGGTCAAAATAATTAGAAACCTTAGATGAAGGCTGTGCAGGGTGAAGACAGCTGCATATATGAGCTGGACAAGGGGGCTGTATACATAGGCCTGTATAGAATTCAATGTTATGTTGGAACCTCTGCTCAGTAGAGCAAAAACACGCTTGAGCCTTTTGTAGTGTTGAAACGACATCACCAATATTTTGAACATATTCTGGGAAAGTCAGATTACATGTTCTTCTATTCAGTACATGTACCTATATTTTTCAGACTGACTACTAAATTACCTCAGTCAGTAGGAATCTTTGATGCCCATCTATAAAACCCAAACAGTTGAACAATGGCTGAAGAACGCATTTGCTGAAACATTATACAGGATGACTAGTCTAAATAATTCAAGGAACAAGAATTTAACAGTGTAATTCAGCAGATCAAGGTACAATTTAGAATGCTTTGATCCTAATGCTAGGTGATTTCTACTCTTCTGAAAACTATTTGCTGTCTGACTCGGTTGAATTTTGCTGTATTTTATATAGACTAGCTTCTGTATAGTATATATACAAAGCTATGTTACAGATCTTGTGAGTTTAGTCTCTCTACAGTCTCTGTAGCCTCTGAATAACCATAGAAATACAAAGATTGATTTTTTCAAATTTTTTTCAGAAAAACTATTCCATGATGGAAAGGTGCAAATAAATAGTTGTCTTATAGAAAAAAGACTTTACACAGTAAAGATAAAAGTAGCAAGATAACTGTTGCTACATTTACTACTCAACTTGCTACTGTGTCTTTCCGTCTTGTGTAATCACTTCTCTGTCTATTTTGTATTTTACTATCAACACAGCATCTGCTCGTGGCAGACTGCATTTCTTTTATTCCTGTTTGTGCTTCTTTCTTTGAACATGTGATGTCTGTTTGAATAAAAGACTATGTTTTTGTTCATCTGTGGCCTGTTTGTGGACTGCATCAACTGAAGACAGCTGACAAAATTGCTACCATAAACGTTTCTAGCCTTATGTTTAAAAAAGAAAAACAACAATATACCTTTCATTGTTGCTTTCAGAGTTTGTGCACCCACAGAAGTATAATGATGTCAGCAATTGATACTTATTCTACCATAATTAATACTATTACTACTACTTTGTTACCATTTCTCTTACTGCGATCACAACCACCAGTAGAAATGTTATTACAACTGTTGTGTCGGAAAGTTATCAATTTGTTGTGATAAAGAAATGTTGTTACTGAAAAGTTTATTGGGTCACCATTATATTTGAATGTTCTTATACACGGCAAAAGTCTTATCAATTAAATGAAAAAGACTCTTGTCTTAATGTAAGTTGAATTTAACATGGAATTAAGAGTAAGTGAAGAAAAGATAAGAAAGAACAAGGGAACTTGATGGTACTACAACCTTTTATCGAACGACTTTATCAAAACGACTTTTTATCGAAACAACCTTTTATCGAAATGACTTTTTTAAATTTTTTATTTAATAAGTTAAAAATTAAAAATAATTTTAATGATTTAAATATAAAATTTCCATTTAAAATTTCAACTTACAACACTCAACTGATAAAAACATTATCTGAATGCATAGTTTATCTTTACAACACTCATCTGATGAAAGTATTATCTGAATGTGTAGTTTATCTTCAAGTTTGTTAAGAGACACCCACTATCATTAAATTTCAGGTGATGAATTTCTCTCCAATGATAACTATGAAAACCATCTTTGACATATTAATGCATGTTTATAATGTCCTTGGAACAATTGTGGATGGGGAAATAATGAACACCTTTCACTGACAATAATCCAGAAATTAAATACACCTGCAAACAAATATCCTTACTGCATTAAAAAAATAACATAAAACAAATGATGTCCAAATACATGTTTCATGGTCTTTAAATGATAAGTATTTGGCTTACTGCAACATGATGCTAGGGATCAGCCAAAACTATTACCACTGTATTCTGTTCTTAATCATCTTCAAATGCTATGTTTCACATAACATTTGGTGACAGAGAATCTGTTTGTTAGCTTTCTATTCTTCTCGAGATTTAGGGTACATGACTTATTCAGCTATTTACATTTCCATCTTTGCTTTTAATTATCCAAGACTCTGCCAGGCTGTCTTGATATCCAACTTGACTTTTCCTCATATAAGTGTGTGGCAGTGACTGGAGAATTATCGATCACTTGTTGATCTTCTATGGTCAGTTGATGCTTCCTTTCTCAAGCTGCGATGGTCGATCTTTATTTTCCTCAAAGATCTCCTTTGGGTTGGTTACCCATCTTTAGTTCACTGGATAAGTGAAGAGTCTAAATGCATGGACCGTTTTGCAATTGCAAAATAACAAGAATTACAAACGAAGATGTTGGTTTAAAAATGGAATAGTCTTCTTTTTAATAGTCTAAAAATATTTTCTATTGTCTATTTTCTGCCATCATTCTATTTTTACTGACATTTTAATGACATTGTGCAACACTTCGATACATTTTGCAACATAAGTATCAGAACCATGTGTGGCTTTTTTTGACTTTTCATGTATTGGTTTCACGGTCAGGTTTTAATTCAGCAACCTTGACATGGCCTAAAAAGGAATAGCCAGTCTGTGGTGGGCACATGCAAAATGGTATGTTGAGTAACATACGGAAACAATTATTTGTCTTCATATTATGTATCCAAAAATGTTTGTTAAATAGAAAAAAGAATGTTTTATCAAATTCATTTCCATTCACGTTATGAAACAAGCAACATCAACTTTATCACAAAATGTTCTTGCATGAATCCGATGGAAAATCCATGTGTTCCGTGTTCTGTGTTCCGATCAATCCATTTAACTGGCACATCTAGTCTTGAACTTCACAGTTTCAACACTAATTTGCGCACTTTCAATAGAAAAGATTTACATTCTGGATTGTTCTAAACTGTGTTGAACATTAACAGCAGATTCATTGCGACTCCATTGAAGATTGAATCTACTGGTGGTGTGATCAAGTTAAAGTAAGCGTTTTGATAAAATAATAAGTTTAATTAAAACGAGTAATTTAATATAAATTGAAAAAGTTTATCTAAATTAAGTATTTTTAGGTTGTAATCGTTCATACAAATGGAAAGGTTTTATATCAAACATTAATAGATGTTGTAAAAGTGATGATACAACGCAAACTAGGCGGAGATCGGAAGAGGCTGAAATATCATAAATATGACGATAGTTATTTGGACTTGGGATTTACTTCCATATATAGCAACAATAAAGAAAGATCCCAGTGTCTATTGTGTTTGAAAGTTTTGGCACCAGAGTGCATGTTTCAAGTAAAATAAAACAAATCATCGCAACATGGTTGGTAAACCTTGTGACTATTTTCACAGAAAGTTACAAGATTTACAAGAACAGAAAAGTACTTTTCCTAAGCATGCGTCAATGCCAAGCAATGCTTTGCCAGCATCCTATAAGGTGGCATACAGAGTTGCAAAAGCTAAAAAGTCTTATACCATAGCAAACTATCTGATTCTACCAGCTGCTGTAGATATGGTAAATATTATGATTAATGAATCTACCGGGAAACTACTTTCTAAGGTGCCTTTATCAGATAATACGATTTGTTGCAGAATCCAGCACATGGCAGAGGACTTGAATGAACAATTGATTGAAAAAATGCAAGGGAAAGATTTTGGGTTGCAGCTGGACGAGGCCACTGACTGTAATAAGGATGCCAATCTCATCTATTATGTACGATTCGTTGATTCTGATAAGATTATAGAAGATCTTCTATTTTGCAAAAGTATAACTGCAGGTACAAAGGCTCAAGATTTGTTCGAGATACTAGACACATTTATCAATGAAAATAATCTAGAGTGGACGAAGTGCGTTGGTATCTGTACAGATCGTGGTCGTTCTATGTCTGGAGCTTATGGGGGGATTGCAAGCACTCATTCGAAACAAAGCTCCTGATGCATAGTGGACCCATTGTATAATTCACAGAGAAGAACTTGCATCAAAGCATCTAAGTCCTCCAGTGAATCTGATCCTGGAATGTGTAGTGAAAACGGTCAACTATATAAAAAGTTGGCCATTAAAGGCATGATTTTTCAAAAATGTATGGGAGCGTTTTATTATACTACTGCATCACGTTTTATTATACTACTACATCTCGCAATGGCTATCTTGTGGAAGTGCACTGTCTTGTATATTTGTATTATGACATGAATTTTCTAAAAGCTAACGGAAAACCTTTTAGCTTATTATATTTATTTTAAACAGACAAATACAATGATTAAGTTATCTTTTAGAAATTGTTTTTGGTCTGCAAATATTTTTCAAGGAACCATTTATTTTACCTAATTTAATTTTTTGTTGAGTCATCAACAATAAGATGACTTTTAATAATGACTCAAAAGTATTTTAAGAAATCAATCAAGAAAAGTATTTTAAGAAATATTTGTTATAATATGGCACCATGGTATTATTCCCCAACACTCCTTAGCGATTATAATGTAGGACTGTTAATTAAAAATGATATTATTTGGTTTAAGTAAACCATGCATTTCAGTTGCAGGAAGGTTAAGCAGAGTTGATGGAATTTTGTTATGAAATACACTTTGAAATAGACAAGTATCCCTTGATACTTAACATTCATCTGATATCAGAACCAATCCTATTACAGCAGCGATACAATGAGAAGGAAAATATTTGGATTTCATAATTCTCTGGGGAATGCTGATATGTTCTAAAAGAAATGTTCAACCATTGAATCCAAGGAATGCAATTCATTTTAAATTACGCAAAATAATACATTAATTTGCAGAGTGAAGGACTAAATTCCCATCTATTTTCCTGCCTCGTGATTTCAGAGGAAATCCGATTGTCTCTTAGTGAATGTGAGTTCTCTGGCAAAATGGGATGGCAGTTCCTTGTGGAAAAGTGTTTAATGTTCAGCCTGACTAACTAGAGAAAATACCCACACCATAAAATGTATAAATATCAAGGAAATGTTTCCCCAAGAGAGGCTTCCATTATTTTTTGTGATATTTTGGCAAAGAAATACAGATGGGCAGATTGACAGTAACTGTGACAGACAGATAGACAATAGTATAGATTGATGTCTTGCCGGAAAGTAAATACCATGAAATTAAATTTTGGTAAACAAGTCAAATCACCAGACCATTCAAACATTGCCCAAAATATCATGTCAAATAGTGATATGGGTGGGTGGCTGATATTTTGTCTAAAATATCAAACAACGGATGTAAAAAACAAAAAGAGAAACATAATGCTATATAACCTTCTATCTTTCATAAAGTATTGTAGCAAAAAGTAAAAAGTATATTGCTGTTTGGGCTCAGAGTCAAGAAGTGTTAAGATACAACTTTAGTAGCAGGTTGGTAAAGCTAGGGCCTGCACTAGCATTAGGCCAAACTAGGCAGTCGCCTAAGGCACAGACCTCAGAGGGGTGCAGTACTGACCTTTCAGGTGAAAAATTCAAAAGAAGATCAAGCAACCAGGAGCACAAATTATAAGTCTTGCCTAGGAGGCATGAAACCCTCGCACTGACCCTGGGTAAAGCTAATTACCATGAACTCATGGAAGGAAATTTAAAGTGAAAGAACCAATCTTGCAAGATAAATAACATTTAGCAGAAAATATGTTATCATTATATACTAATATTTTAGCCTTCTGTTTATTTATTAATCGTGCCTTTATGACGAAAATCATCAACAGTGTAAAAGTAGTTGTAAGACACATCCGTTGTCAGATTCTTTCACCCATTACCAGTACCAGCTGAATAAACCAGGCCATTATTATCAAAAAAAAGAAAAAATTGCAATTAATTACAGTCGGCCCTCCAATTTTGCTGGTTTCTATTTCGCAGATTTAATTAATCACGATTTTGTCATCAATTAAATGGAATTTAAAAAATAATGTTGTTGGCTGCTGTGAAAAACTACAGACTACTATAAATACCCTACAGTACTACAATTTATTATAAATATATGTATCTTTGAGTCTGCACACAAAACACACAATAGCAAAATGTAAACAAAGCCGTAAAGTTTAGTAAATCATAAAAGTACAGGGCATTATGTGTACAGTACATCACTATGTTATATTACCTTAAATTTATAGATACATTTATTTATAAAAATATTTTTAAAAGTTCAAGTTCAGACTCAAACGCAGACTGACTATCATTCTCTCTCTCTCTCTCTCTCTCTCTCTCTCTCTCTCTCTCTCTCTCTCTCTTTCTAAATGTTTAGCACAGTACTGTTAGTGTTGAGGTATTTTATGGATGGTCAATGTACAGTCAGGGCCTCTGAGGTGCAAAGTTGTTTTCTCCCCCTTCCCAATACACACTGCACAAACACCCTCATCCTTTAGCCATCCTGTTTTCATCTGCTATAACTATTCTAGCACACTATACTATGTTTGCCTGCCGGTAAATGATAGTTAACCTAATTTATTAATGGAAGTATCGTACCGACTTAGAAGTTTTGATACACAGCTCCCCCCCCCCAATGCAATGCACCGGCTGCACCCCCTCTCAGAAAATTGAGATTTCACAAAGGGTCTACGCCCTGAACCCCATGAAATTAAAAGGCCGACTTTATTTTATCATTTATTTTTATTAATATTGTAAACCATTATTATTCATTTCTTTACTACTATTGCCTTCTTAATTTTTACAGTTGTTTTTTTTTAGGTTAATATTTGTTTTACCAGTTAAACTGAAAAACATATTAAACATTTTTTAGAAAAGTGTGAGTTTTGAAACAACATTTTGTTTAGTTTTGGTGGGTGGGGGGTTCTATAAACAATGTAGCTATAATGCTGAACTGGACCCTTACTTTTTGTCCATAGTACAACCATCCGAAATGATTTTTCCAAAATAAAAATGTATGTGAACATAATTAAAAATTTAAAATTTCCCCCCAAAATGTCTTCACAGCGGAAGTAAGCGAGATATTTCAAAACCGTAGTATCATACAACGGATGTTTGGACAGAAAGTAAGAATCCAGTTCAGCATTATAGTTACATCGTAAATAGACCAACCCTCCCCTCCCATAAAACCATCATTTTTTTCCTCAGAACTGATACTTTCACATAGGTAACGATGGTCTTATTATTTGAAAGCGCAAACAATTTCTTCTGAAATTTGTTATACGGTTTTAGGCTTTTACTGGTCAAGCATCCCCATCTTTGATTTTATGAAATCTCTATAGAATATCATTTGCTTTCATGTGTTGTTATATACAAAAAAGTTTTTTCACCTGGCAATGCAGGGTACCGCAGTCACAAGTTTAAAACATTGCCGTTCTTTTGAATTTATACCTATGAGATGAAACATAAATATTGAATCACCGACCCAACCGAATAATTAGTCAAGTGGTGAGGTGTTCTTCCCTTTTACTGGGTTGTTTTTGTTATGTCAGCGCTACCAGAATCACAATTTGGCCTAGAACCATGTAAACCATGTAAACCATGTAAATTCACATGTGTATTCGACTAAACGTCTTCTATAAACACTTTTTGGGGTTTGGGGAAATTTTTTAATGAAATATTTTGTTTTTCTTTAAACTCTTTTAATCCTGACTCAGCGCAACCATTCAGTCTAGAACCTTGCAGATTCACATGGGTAATCGAGTAAACATCTAAAAACAATTTTTTATTTTGGGAAATTTTAGTTGTTTTGTTTTATGGACTTTTAAAATACTCTTTTACTCTTGTGTCAGTGCTACACACCGTTTGTCCAAGAACCTTGCCAATTCTCTTGAATACTCCACTGGACATGTTCTAAAAAGTTATTTTTTTCATTTTATTTTTATATGGAATGTTTTGAGTCTGTTGTCATCTGACCATGCTCATAAGCTAAAGCCTTTCTAGCTTGTCTTTTATCTTGTTAGAGATAATCCATCATATTTTGCTGTTGGTCATATAGAACTAGATTCAAGTCTGAGCATTAAAGATCTTTATGGCTTTATGGTTCATCATCCCTGCTTAATTTAGTATTCTTGGCTTATCACTTTTATCCTGGAGATCTTGTTATTTGAAGACTTTTCTGGCTTCAGAATGGCATGGCAGGTGTTTCCTTGATGGAATTATCTTCTCAGTGGCTTAATAGCAGGATCTGTTGCCTGAGTGGTAAATAATTTTGGCTATGGTTTCTCTGAAAGATAAATTTATATTTTATTTATAATTCATGTGAATTCTTAAGTATAGGCCATGAAAGTTTTCAAGTAATTAGAGCCAATTGAAGGAAATGGGGCCATGGACCTTTTCAAGAAAAGAAAATATTTAAGTTTGATAATGAATGGAATTTAGAATTTAACCCATCTATTGTGTGTGTAACATTAATCATTTTCAAAAGAGAATTTTTTCTCTTCCAAATGTTTCTTTAAAAAAGAAATAATGATAAGGGGAATAATTGGATGATTTACACAACTTTCTGATAAATAAAAAAATTCAGTTAGAAATAGTTTCAAGTAGACAAGTTCTCACTTTATAATGAACTGGAATGTTCATTTTACTTAAAGTTCTTTTCGCATTGCTGGATTTGCTCTCTCAGTTATCTTGAAATAATGATAATGTTATGCTCTCATTATGAATTAATAATGAATGATAATATCTTTAAGAGAGAAAGATGTAATTATTTGAATGGTCTTCAAAATATAAGAAATGTAATTTATATTATAAATTTAGTTTGTGCTAGCAAACCAAGTCTTTGCAGTTCATCTTATTTAACCTCCTGACGATACAGTAATAGTTAACAAAGAACATAATATATATTCTGGTGATTTTCTTTAATTGTAACCTCAACAAAAATGTTCACAAAATCATATGCTTCTATAATGTATTTCAATGGCTTTAAAAATAGTTTCTCTTCAGATCAAAGGTCTCATTTTAAAATCACTATATAAAGCCTAAAGATAGTGGGACAGTGTTCTTTCTTTTCAATGAAGTTATGGTTAATTCTTTTGAATCAAACTCTTTGGATGAAACTTGAACAATTTTGGCAATCATGCCAGCATTATTGAGATGATTCCATTGTTGCTATGCTGCTGCTGATGAGTGAGTTCTGCATATGTGTTGATAAAACAAGTTTAGCTTTATTAAAATTATAAAATGATTTAGAGAGGAGAAAAAGGTATGCAAAACTAATTTTTCTGCAGTTAGAGTAAAAATGAATATGGTTATATATTTTGTTTTAATCTTTTAGTCAGGAATCAAATCAAATGAGAAGTGATAAATCTTGACATTGTTTGATGAATAAGACTTCTGTTACAATCAGTTGAGAGCCTGGCTTATAAATGAAATGTACCAAGAAAGACCAATATGGCAGACAGTGAATATTTGAGGAATAGAGCCTATGTTTTCAACATAGAGCACAAACAAAGCATATCAGTCAAATGAATATGATATCTTTAATCCATTTAGTTTGAGAGTTTTATATTTGTGTTCTACTGCCTTTTTTTCTTTAGTTCTGTTACTGGATCGCATGTGATTTGAAAATTAAAGAAAATATCTTCTAATCTTTCTTGTAACATTTTTCCTTTTTTGTCCACCAAAAAGTAAAAAGAAAATGGAGGGTATCACACAGGGGCATAGCTGGAAATTTGGGGGCCCAGAGGCTTGGTTCCTTGAGAGGCCCATACCCCCAACATTTAGCACAGAAATTCCCAACTTGGCGGCCACAGACACCTGAGGGTCCACAATGGTATTAATGGTTGTCTGTGGGCAGACCTTTCAAAAGCCTGGGGTCTGAGAACTTGTTGAGTAGGCAGTCCTTTCAAAATCAGTGATGTAACTAAAGATTTGAGGGCTCGGGTGGTGGGCTTTGCTCTTTGAAGCCCTCCTCCAACATTTAGTGAGATTTGTTACTGTATAATGTTAGTTGAGAGGGAATGCATTGACAAACTTATTGTCACCACGACATCAGGGCCTGGCAGTAGATGGATCCTCCAAGGTCTGCAGAGTCTTGTTTCCTGGGCAAAGATGTGTTTCAAACAAACCAAATCCAATGGCCATGGTGGTGAAATGGGGGATAGTGGTGGACAAGTTTTGCTTCTGTTCGATTGGCATTGTAATTCCATTCATCACCGAAAAACCAGTCAAGAGCCTTGGCAAGGTGTTTGATTGTAGCCTCAAGGATACAGTAGTGATTCAGGTAACCATCGAGGAGCTTGGGAATTGGCTCAACACAGTAGACAAGTCTGGATTACCGGGCAAGTTCAAGGCGTGGATTTACCAGCATGGTATCTTGCCTTGTGTCCTTTAGCCCCTGTTGGTGTACAAGGTAACCGTAATTAACAGTTGAGGACCTGGAAAGGAAGATCAGAAGATGGCAGGGTCTGCCTCACAGCTTGTACAGCACTGTATGGAAGGAGCAACAAACTCCAACTCCCTATCAGCGGCCTAAACAAGCAGGGACAGCGGTTTTGTGCCTTTCAGCTCCGCTGATGTCTGTCTGTCTGCTTTGAGTGTCGAAATTTCTGTCCGCTCCCCAGGGATGGATGATTGTCTTTATAGATCTCCCCAAAGCATACGTGGTGTCACACGGTCTCCATTTCCTGTTTACAACCTGATGCAATATACCCATCTCCTAGGGTGATCGAGGTCACCTACATTTCCGCCACAGGTGGCCGGATACGCAAATCATAACAATGGTCCAATGCCGCTGGGATATAAGTCAGGGCTTGATCAACCCTGGCTTGGTCGCCTGGGCGAGGGTGTATGTTGAAAGACCCAAAACACCCAATGAACTCAGGAAACATTACTGAAGATGTGTCTCAGAGCATCCTAGCATATATCTCAAAATGTAGAAATGCAGTAGGTGAACTACTATTTATAAAGCTTTTGGGGTTCCCCCTCCATTGGGGGACCCCTCCCTACACTACACTGTTGGTATCACATTCATGTTCTTTAAATATTTTTATTGAATAAAAATGAATTTAATAACAAACAAGTTTTTGTACATGTTGCCAAAGGATGTTGGTCACATGACGGTTTCTATTGAGTGACATCTTTTTATCACTTTATAATGCATTATATTTATCATTGGTTCACCCAGCTCTTTATAGCTTCCTCCATTTTCAAATAAAGAATTACATTACCATAAATGTCTCAACAGTATTGCTATTGGGATTTGCCAAGTTTGAAGTTTACTTACTTTAGTTAATTGCAAAGTCAGTCATGAAACCCAACACATTCATTTCAGTTTCAAACAATACATCAAATCAGGTTAGAAAGGCCTTTTCCCAAGCAGTTAGTCTTTCAAATCTGTATTGCATTAGTGATGTGAGAGTTGATTGGAAGGCTTTGCTGTCTAACTAAAAATATTTGATAGTCTTCAAAAGGGGCTATGTTTATACAATAAGTAATTGTCCTGTAAAATCAAATGTCTTTAAGGTTGCAAATTTTCCAGTCAACACTGTATAAATAATTGTAATATTGTTTAAAGTGAGAATGATATTTTGCTTTCTTTAAAGTCAGATATTTACTTTTTTGTATGAGTTTGTGCTAACCAGCCTAGCAAACCCAGCATAAGGGAATGGGAACTCATACCATATAGATTTGAGTTAAATATACAATTTCTTTTAAAAACTAATGAAAACAAAAATAGCAATAATAAGTAAATATGTTATTAATTACATGCATAACTAGTGAAAACTTCATTTCAGCTTAAAAAATCTTAAAGTAAAAGTGTCTTGCATTGTACACAATATTTAAGTAAATCATTTTGTCAGCTATCAGAGCTGAATTATTTCAGTTTTTTGACTAAGTTACTTGATATAACTTTGTCCAATTCAACATTATTATAGGAGATAAAATGTAAACTTTCCTATCACTCATCGTTGAGTTAGTTAAACTTTTTAATTCAAAGCATCTTAGTTGATAAGTAAAGAAAAAGGGAAAGGAATTATTGAGAGAGTTCAGAAATAAAATTTATCAAATTTGACTTGTATTTCTCCAGAATTCAGTTAAAGAGAGGAAAAACCTTAGCAAAATTAGAATGTTATTATGATTGATTGTTTGATATATTTACAGTGGGCTTACTGCTTATTTTGCTATAAGACAGAATACTCGCAGGAATTTATTTGTTTTACTCTGATTTGAAAGCAGACATTTCCTCTCCTTGAGATGCTTTATGGCAAGAACAATTATCAAAACATTATTGACCTCAAGTCTGCTTTTGTTTCCTAAATATAAAGTAACAAAAAAATAGCCATACTGTGATGCATTTATGTACATAGATATTATATTGGTTTAGTTAAAAGTAATGGAAAAGGACTTTTTGGTAATTCTTAAAATAATCCATCATATTTCCATATGTGTGTGTATGTATATCTCTGTGTGTGCATGTGTGTGTGCACATCTGTATGTGTGTGTATTTGTGCATGAATGTGCATCCATATATATCTAAAAAATTAAAAAGACTGTGTCCTGACCATATAGACAGCAACATTTCTGTATGGATTGAGATCAAATTTGGCACACACATGCTTTTTGACCCGAGGTGTGTGATAGTCATGTTGGAAACATTAAATTGTTACTGAAAAGAAATGTTATTTTAAAATCTGATGAATAAATGAGTATAACTTGCCATATCAATATCAGAGTTACTTGCTTTTTGCTTTGACTGGCTATGACTATTAGTCATGGTTCAATTTGAGAACCTAGACTTTTCAACCTTTTCAAAGAGGTGAGAGTTGTATTCTAAATTTGCTGAGTCATTTTGAAAGTCATAAATGCACCTCCATTGGTATATAGCAATATATTACTCAATACATATATTAGAGTGTTTATTATTTCAATAAATTGTAACTATATAATTAATTTTGAATCATTTTGAAATTATCCTGTTGATTTCTATATCATTTAGATAAAACATTAAAAATAATAATCCAATACCTCTTATTCTACATGATCTTCCATTTGTATTTAAATGCTCTCATTATTTAACAAAATTTAATTTCATCATGATGAAAATCACATTAACTCTGTCATATATGACAGGCACAAGCCTATTACAAAAAGGGAGAAAAGATTGAATTTAATATTCAAAAGATTGGGTTTAATATTAGAAACCATCAAACAAAACTGCCAATATAGTCAACATAGGTTTCTTCAGTTTTTAGTGATTCTGCCTGGCTGGCTATCTATCTATCTATCTATGTACATGTGTCATGCGTATAGGATGCACCAACAGAATTAGGGGATTGAAAATTTAAACCTTTACTCCTTATTATGTTTACACAAAATATTTTTTTGTGTTTTGAAAATTCCCTCCAAAAATAGGTTTTTCGGGAGGGGGGTTCAATTTACAATCTAAGTTTTGGCTTGTTTTTTAAAAAATTCAGACTTATTCATTGATCACCCCTTTTACCAATTTTGTTAATTGATCATCCCAACATGACATGCTGCTAAAAGATATTGGTCACATGAGGGTTAAATTGAGTGACTAATCAAACCTGTTTGTTTTGTGTTTTTCTCAGCTTGCATGTATATCTTTTCTGACTAGCTATGGGTATCATTATACATATTCAGAATCTTTGAAATTTAGATGATGTATTTTCATTTAGTGAATCCAACTGATTTCTTGAATGACTGAGCCATGTATTTATAATTCAATAAATAAATATATTACTTTTCTAAATATTTACTTACTCCCTTCCAAAATAGTTGTTCTAGCAACCATTCTAAACCCAGGTTTTGCAGGAACAGGATGATCTGCTAAAAGTGAAATCACACACCCATAGCAGAGGATTATAGTCTACAGAACAGCATTATAGGATGTGTTGAAATTAGTTATCTCAAAGATCCAGAAGCAATGTGTATGAACTTTGAGAAATATATGCTTTAATGTTAGATTATTTCAAAAGTACATTTGTCATTTTCTTTTCTTTTTAAAAATATAACAATAATAGAATATGACACATACCAAGGAAATATACTGATCACTACCAGATTTTAAATATAAGTCGAAGAAAATATCACAGATTTGGATTAATGCCCGATGGCTATGATGCACAAGAAATAAGATATGAAATTCAAGCTTGTTTTATTTTCTGAGATTTATCAGAACAAGAATCTTTAGTGTGGAAACATTCCACATTTGCTGATAAAATGTTGTAATTACAATCTGATAGTGTGAACAATTTTCACATTCATTATTTTCACTGATAATTTGGGAACAAATAGATTTTTGTATTTACCCAAGGAAAACCAATCAATGCTTAGTAACATATTTTTTTCTTCCTTTTTCTCCCCTCCTCCCTGTTGATTAAAAATATTGATCATCCTTATCAGCTTCAAAACCAAAATCAATGAAAATGTGATTAAACATTGTGTGAATGCTTTAAATACTTAAATACTTAGTATATATTTAGTGTTGTTTCATTACTTTTGTTTTTTCCCTTTTCCAAATAAGGAGTGGCTTTTGAATTCATTTGAGGAACATATTAGTTTCCAGACTAATAGTCTTGGGAATAAATCTAAGATAAGTCAAAGGTTTTCTGGCTTTATTCCTCTAA
>VCCN01000724.1:15806393-15821369 GCA_006491835.1 Architeuthis dux | reverse complement strand
TTCATAGGGGTCAGAGCGATATTATCAGTTTGAACACTGCAGAAAAGTGCAGCCATTCATGTTGGGGTAGCCGAATGAAGTGTGTATATCATATATACATACGAGAGATTGGATAAAATATAGGTGTGTATCATACACACACACTGGACACAAACGCCCATATACATTACACACACATATATATACACACTAGTATTCATATACAAACATACACTCATGCACATATATACATAAGCATAAATATACCTAGTGTACCGTGATATGTGTACCTGCACAGTTTTCTGATGAAAAAGGACAAATCCGTATTGCGATCAAAATTTAGGGTTTATTCATTTTTCATGTGTTCCTTTGTCAGGTTTCCTTCCGGTCTGCAGCAATTTTTGTAGTCACCGTCAGAGAGAGAGGAAGGGAAAGTTCTTACGTAAGGAGAAAAGGACAGTCACTCGCTAATGGCCCGTGCTTGTGTAGGCGCATGTGAGAAATGGCCTGTGACTAATTTGGTGACCCATTTAAATTACGGTCAAGTGCTTCTTTTTGGACTTGGCAAATATTTTCGAAGATGGTGGTTTCTTAGTGGCTGAGGAGAACTTATTTTGGGACTTCTGACTTCTTCGAAATCCCTCCGCTAACTAACTTTTTTTGGAAATGATCGGGCCTATTTATGCTTGCTGGCTGCTCTGGCTCTCTTCGTCTCCACTTCTGCTAATTATCTTTTATCTTATGATATATCTGTGCTCCGTGAGAAGCTGGCCCATTGTAACACAACTCATATATCACTAAACTATGCTGGCTTTCTCAACCGTCATTACTTTTGAGTTATCTAGGACCCCTGCTGTGAATTCTGGTACTGGCTTTTCTTTTCTTAGACTTATTGTCTTGTTTTGCTAGATAAACTGTCCGACTCAATTAGCGGACTGCTTTGTTATCAAAGTGTGATGTCCACGTGAAAATCGCTGCATGGGATAACTTCCTGAATTTCTGCCAATGGTCTCGACCTTCGACACTAAATAGTCTGGTTGGAAATATATGCTTTTTCCAGAACGTGAGAACATTTTAGTTTTCTGGTGTTAACTTAATTACCAATTTCAGGCGGGCTTTAATTAAACTAATTAATAGGTCGCACATAACGTCACGCTAGCTGAATACACACACCAGAACCCCCCCCCATATTCAGTAGAAGCAACACACACGCATAGGCGCACACAGAAACACGCTGACTGGACATCACACATCATAGAACACACACTAACCTGGACAGGAACCCATAAATCACACCTCCTAGCCCACCCACTTAATAGCTGATACCACCTAACCTAAACACCCCTA
Source organism: Architeuthis dux (assembly GCA_006491835.1). Taxonomy (NCBI): domain Eukaryota; kingdom Metazoa; phylum Mollusca; class Cephalopoda; order Oegopsida; family Architeuthidae; genus Architeuthis; species Architeuthis dux. The sequence continues at coordinate 15,820,043 of VCCN01000724.1, read as the reverse complement.
CCCTATCAGCTTGAAAACCCTATAGAGAACTTTCAGGCAAAAACTAGGTCACCTGCCTTACTTTCCTCAGCAGGACCAAACATATGTTTGTTTAACATATATAATATTTATTAAATTAACATATAACAATAGAAATTAAGTTTAGAAAATAATGTTGTTTGAATAGTCTTCATTAAATACTCAATCACAAGTGTTAAAGGTTCAACAAAACCATGGGTGTCAACTTTCCATTTTTTCCGGGTGGGGGGTATACTCGGGATATATCTTAGTGGCAACCCTGTTACCAGCAAAAATAATCCAGTCTTTTTATATGGAACTTTATTTGGCTTACATAAAACAATTGTACTGCACCATTATCCTTCATTGACTACAAGGTTCCAACTTGTAATACCCCTCATCTGATTGGTGTGTGTGTGGGGGGGGGGTCATTTGCCCCATCCCCTGGATCAGGCCTTGAACTCTTCTTCAGAAAAATGTATATCAACAGAGATATTCAAAAAACTTCAGATAATCAAATGACACAGTGATAAATCAATGAATAAAATAAACATTTTGCAGGCTTTGACTCTTCTTTCATCTTTTGTTTATCTATAATCCATTATTTACCTTCAAGACTAATAAAAAAAAACATGCTGAGTGATACAATCACAGGTTGTTGTCATATTGACTTCACTTCTGTCTATGTAATCATATCAAATGCTCTACTTTTAGGCTTAAAAAACAATTCATGCAGTTGTGTACTGAGCTTTTTAAAGCCTTTCATATAACAAGCATTCAAAACGTAACCCAAACCATATCATACATTAATTAAACATTTTTATTTAATATCTAAAAATATTTGGCAATTGATTATTTGTTCATATAATTAATCACTGCTACCCACAACACTGGTTTATTGCTGGAATTTGTTAATCACCACTACACACAACATTGGTTTATTGATGGGTTTATTCATTATTAGTCATGTGTTCTGACATGTATATGTATCTATCTATGTATCCAGACTTTTCTGAGCCCTAACTGTTCTTAGTAGAAACTTGAAATTTTGCACACACACTCCCCTCAATGAGTAGGGAAAATGTTTTTTTGTTTGAAAATTCCCTCCCTAAATAGGTGTTCAGAGAGGGGTTCAATATGCAATGTAAGTTTATACTAGATTGGTCACTAGTTTGTGCCCACTTGTCTTTTGAAATTTCAGACCTGTTTTAGTGCCCAACAAAAGGCGAGAGAAGTAATTTATTCATTGATCACCCCTTTTTCCAACTTATTCATTGATCACCCCCAACACATCATATATGGGTGGCAGCGATTTGTAATTTCCCTTCTTAATCCATATACATATGTGAGTGGTATCTGTGTGTTTGTCTATTTGTCTGTCACTCTATAGAAACCACCTAAACATGGGCACAGCCCAACCAAATTTGACATGCATACTCAATGGACCTACGGGAAGGTTTTAAAGAAAAAAGTTTGGGGATTTTGGGAAAACATATTATGACAATATTTAAAAATAAAGTATAAAATTCTATGTGGCTATGTTATAATAAATTTTACAAGTCTGAAAGCTTTTGTTTTATTTTTTTACTCCTTAAATATTTAACTCATGTTGATGTGTATTTCAGCTAGTAAATAAAAGGTTGCAATAAGTCTGGAAAAGAGATGAATGTTGCCAGTTGGTAATGCGAACGCTTCAAAATAAAAAAGTTGATGCCAACAATGATGCATAAAACCAGTCTTTGAGCAAACAAACAGAATAACTCTTTTAGATTCTTTGCAATAAGTAACTTCAATTATAAAGAAAGAAATAAAGAATTTTTATGAATTAGTCCTATTATTTTAGAAGTGTAAAATTACAATCATGGTGGTAATTAGTCATAATTTGCAAAGTATTTTAAATATTTTAATATATGCTATTTACTCTCTTGAAATTCTTTCAATGACATTTCATATTTTTCTTTTGATTTTTTTAATAAGTGGGTGCAGATCAAATATGTAATCTACACCCTTCTTTTTCTTGACTCTTATTCATCTTTAAATGTTTCTCTATTTGTTTTATTCACTCTTTTCTATTCACTTTTGCACATTTCCTTCTTTTCTTATTGATTTATTATTCTTGTACTTTCCTCTTTCAACTGATTCTTATTCTTCTCCAATTCTTTATTTGCAATTTGTTTATTTTTTCTCTAAGTTTTAATCTCCTGTAGAATGTTTTTCTTCAAGTTGTATTTGGTTCATTCCTATTTGGTTCATTCCTTTAGTCTTCTCCATCCTCATTCCTCACCCTTTTTGAACTCTTTATTGCTTCCATTTTTATTTCCTCCTTTTCCTCTCATTCTTTTTAGTCTTCTCCATCCTCATTCCTCACCCTTTTTGAACTCTTTATTGCTTCCATTTTTATTTCCTCCTTTTCATCGCATTCTTTCTCATATTTCCTGTTCTTTTCTTCCTTTCTCTCTTCATCCTCTTCCTCTTCTCTTTCCTATACTTCCTTTTATCTTCTGCCTCTGCACACTCACTTTCTCTTTGTATTCTTTCTCTTTCTTCCCTTTCTCTATTTTCTTTTCATCTTTTCTTTTTGTTTTTGCTTTATTTCTTTTTTATTTATATCCTGTCTTTTTTCTTCATGTTTTTTTACATTGCTCTTTTATATTCTTCCCTTTTCATCTTTTTCCTGAATTCAGTAAACCGTGAATCACTTTTAAAAGAGTCTTTCCTGCCATTGTATGTTTATTTAGGAAAACTTTTCTCTACAGATGCAAAGCAAGACAACCTTGATTTCCCTCCCACTCCTCATTGGCTGCAATAGGAGCCAATCAATGAATCCTATTCACTAGCCAATCAATGCAACCCATTGAGCTGCCAACAATTTAATTAAACCAGCATCTTTACTTGTCTGCATGATTTATGGTAGCAAACCTCTAATCTTGTTTTCACTTCAAGTATGAATTAAAATTTATCAAATAGCCAGACGCACTGCTTATTATTCATTTTTGTTTTGTTATTGATTTTTATGGATTTTAAATTGGAAGCTTTTATATTTTAGTTTTCTTGTTTTGTTTGGTTATGTTTGTGGTAGGATGATTCAGTTTGGTATGTTTGTTTTCAGATTAATAAAAAGTGTAAAAAGGTTGCAATTTGAAATTTCCTTTTATTTCAGGGTTTGTTTCAGCTGGAAATAAAATGTATAAAAAAAGAGGAATGTCTACAATTCTGGCTTAGTATTACAGTTGAAAATAACATTTTTTAGTGACAGTGCATCAATAGATCATATTTCTTAGGTCATTTTTTCTATGTTTTATTAACTAAAAACTGACCAAAAGAAAGTGTTTCCAAACTTTTTACAATTTACATTTCAGAAAATTTGGAATATTTTTAGTTTTAGTTTAAAATTGATATCTGCCATACATGCAGTAAATGAAATGTAAATTGTAAAAAGTTTGAGAAATCAGGAAAAATTATGTGATAAATGTATGAAAGCAGAGGATATTTGCCCAATTAATTTTGAATTCAAAGTCACAAAATTCTTTGATTAAATACGACTCAAATATTTCATTTCAAAGTCTCAGAGATTAGATTAAATCAAAGTTTGCATTACTCATTGACTGAAAATCAACTGAAAATTCAGTTTTTGGCTCTACTATCAATCGATCTAAGGCTAAGTATATTCCATGACTTAATAATAAAACCAAATGCTTGTATAAGGCACACGTTTGTTTGGCATTTATATCTTTGTCTTGTGGTTTTAATCAACTGATTGTTATTCAAACTGAAAATATCAATCATTAATTGCCCTTCTTTAGTATAATAATGCTTTGATTCTTCCATATTAGTAGAAGTGCTGTTAATGTTCTACAAACAAGATATGTTTTTCTTACTTTTCATTTCATCCTTTCCTTTTTGAGCTGGAGTTATTACTGTCATAACATATGAGAGACCCCCAAAGATTTCCTTGTACTGCTTATAAATTTCCTTTTTCATTTATTTGCAGGTAAGCCTGGCTTTTCTAGACAGCTTGGTAATGTATTGGACTGATTTTCTAAAGAATTAATAACTGTGAGTTTTCATATAAACTTGCTTCAGTATAGTTCAATATATTTGGTACAGCATTGTTAATGTGCTAATATTTTTTCTGAACATTTCTCTGATTAATGAACTTGTGTATACTTCTAAACATATGACTGAATAGATACCTAGTGCTCTGAAAAATATAATAATGTGTTTTTTTTTCTAACATAAAAGCCACTTGATTGTATCACTGATAACAACAAGTTAAAAATGTATTTTACTGATATTTAACCATGTAAACATGTGTGTGTGGGTGAGAGAGAGGGAGAAAGTGATGTACATGTTAGGCATGTAAATCATGCTCTGCATTACCCATAAAACCAACAATAATTCATCTGATTTTTAACAAAATAAAAATAAATATGCAGAAGTCTTTATTGTTTAATCATTACCACTCTGACTTCTCCATTTATAATAAAGAAAATCATTGGTACAAAAGAAAGAAAAATAACTTGCCCTAAAATATCCCTTGAAGGGTAAATGTAATCTTCATTGTCCAGCATTTGAGGAGGAAGTTAAAAAAAACTGGCTGATAAATGAGAGTAATTCAAGGAAATGCAATCTTTTCTTATTATTCTCTGCTGAAATAAGTGGGGTCTTGTATGCCATCAAATATACTAGGTTTCAGCAAAAGGGAGGTCTTAATCATCAAATACAGTAATTACAATGCAGCCTGATCAACATGAAAATTTACTGCATGTTAATAATATATGTATACCTATATTTCTTTATGCATGCCAAAAATATGCTTCTATCAAACATAAAAATCAAACATCTTTGTACTTTGAAAAAGAAAGAATACTGGCTTGCAGATAACCACACATTTATCTGATGTCAAGAAAAGGAAATCCGTATGCTCCAACCCTGAAACAGTTTTTAATTATTCTTTCCAAACATGAGTTCAGTCTTTTTATTTATTCACTTCCAATATGTTCTACAATTCAGGATCCTGTATTTCATTAATTAATTATTTAAAGTATACTTTTTGTGGATAGATTTATAAATAGAATACTGGTTGGGTAATTTATATACATAGAATGATATACAAAAATATACATCAGATGCCACAAATTAGATAAATATTCCCTATTGTATGAAAGATAAGAAGCAAAATAAAATAAAAATCTTTATTTACAGTTAGATTCAACTGCATATGAAATAAACAGACTGGCTTAGAGCATTTGGTGAGATTGGAAAAAAGTTTCACAATTGCTGATGCAGCCATTTACAGCAATTACTGTACTATATCAGAAAAGAAGAAAAATGAAAACTTTCTCAGGAAGGAAAAAGTCTACTTTGAAATATTTGCATGCCAGTCACAGATGTTATCAATGATTTAGAAACCGACACCTTCAACAAAACAAACTTAATAGCATTCCAAGGGAAATTATGAATCACTGCCACCTATATATGCTTCTTTTTACTTTGTAAATTAAACAATGGTGGTGGTGGGAAATGATCACTAAAAAGTCAAAATTTTCAAAAAAACAATTGAGAATGCTGCTGGACACCAAGTAAAGGATCAGTTTTGCATAAACTTACATTGTAAATTGAATCCCCCACTAAAAACCTATTTTGGGGGGGGAATTTTCAAAAAACAAAAAAAATCTTTCCCTAATTGAAGGGGTGTGTGCAAAATTTCAAGTTTCTACTAGAAACAGTTAGGGCTGGGTGAAGTCCGGATACATAGATAAATAGATACATATAAATGTCAGAACACATGAATAACCTAAACCCAGCAACAGTGTTTAAATCGGTCTGTTGTGGGTAGCAGTGATTAATAAATTTATAATCAAAAGGTAGCAATGCTTTTATGACTAATATTTCATCATGTTTACTATACTTTTTCCTGAGCAAGTTAAAAATTACAGCATGAAAATTAAAAAATACAGTAAGCAAATCAAAACCCATGGCATGCAAATTAAAGACTGCTTAATGCAAATTAAAAACTACTACAAACAAATCCTAAACTACTATGGGAAAATTAGTGAGCAAATTAAAAATGACTGCAAGAAAACAGAATCGATGAACATGAATAATTAAAGTTACTGTTTCAATCACTGCAAATTTTAATTTTTTTAATTAAATTAGTTAAAACTTGTAATCTTAATAAAATTCATGGGTCTTTTTTGTTAGTACCTACAAAAAGTTAATGGGGTAATTCCATGTCAAATCGACAAGGGTTCAAACCATGACCATCATGGATTTTGTTCAAATTGAATGGCATCTGTCTCACATTTTTGGCTCAAAAGGGTTCCAGTGAACTTTGCAAAAAATGTGAATTTTTGGAGGTAATGACAAAGTTTGAAAATCAATATCTCAGTTGCTTTTACACCTAGTAGGCTGATTTATATACCATTTTAAAGTACTCAAATAGATCTAAAAATGTTAGTGTATGTATATTTACCTCAAAGGACAAATAAAAAAAGTTGACTTCAAATTTGACCTATGTCTTTTCTATAAGTCAATGAACATGTTGACCATTTCTTTTTAAAAATTGGCAAATAATTGGTCTGGCCTTTGGCATGATATCTAGCAAATCTCATGGTGAAGAACAAAAGGGAACTTGTGCTACAAGGGTTTTAATGAACTAAAATTCACAAAAGATGTCAATAAATGCATGTTAAAATGAATTTTCAAATGGAATATCTCATTTTATATGGAAATTTAGGAGGTTCAGTTACCTTGATTCTGCCAATTGGTCTCATCAATAGAGAATTTTATTACATGCTGATTTAATTTTGAAACTATGGCGGAAAGTCCCCAATTAAATTTCATTTTTTTTCTTGCCAAAAAAGACCCAAAATGCTGGTTCTTTATCGTTAGTCCCCAACACAACATATTTTTCAATTTGCTTGCTGTATTTTTTAATTTGCTTGCTGTATTTTTAACTTACTTGGTGTATTTTTCAATTTGCTCACAATAGTTCTTAATTTTCTTGCAGTAGTTTTTGATTTGCTTGTAGAACATTTAAGAAAAAAAGTATACGATTTTATATACAAGCACACATCATAACAATCATATTTACACAATGTCTAGGGCCTTAAAACTTTGTGTTTTTTTTATTTGCATATTTCCCAGGGTGTAGGGGGCAAAAGTATATATTCAGTATATATCCTAGTGAAAATCCTGTTACACAATAGACATTCCAGTTGTGGAGAAGGTGCTGCACTTGCTGACATTTGTAGAGTAAGTAAGTAGGACCCACTGCATTATCCAGATCTCAGATGATGTACTTGACCTGACCCAGGGGTGACAAACGGTGTGAGCACCAGCGATGATAATACCGTCTTTCTATATGGGAACATTAAGTTGGGATTACATAAAACAATTGTACTGCACCATTATCCTTTATTGACTATAAGGTTCCAACTTTCAAACCTCCTTGCCCTTGGTGAGAAGGCCTGATCCCGGGATGAGGGAGGGGGGCATTTGCCTGCACATACCATATTTTTTGAAAAGGTACTATTTTGCAGCAGTGAATCATGTTTAAATTCTACCAAATGTTGACAAAAGTATCCTGCTAACTTAGCAATCAAACACTCCAAGAACTGAGACTCAGTGTCATGAAAGCAGTCTCTTTAATCCTCTTCTCACCTTTGTTCTTGTTTCCTATTCTGCATCTGATGGTTGTTGGATATATTTGCATGGATAATACATTTATTTTTACAAGTTGACATTTTAATGTCAGGATCCATTGTTAAAATAATCTTAGAAAGCTTTCTATTATACTACAGATGCAGATGAGTTTCTGTTGCCATTCTTTCTGTTATAATAAGTTAGTTGAAGTTAGTTGTCTTTTGTCATTGCAATATCATTAATTATGAATGTTGTGTATGTGTTATACTTTCTGTTATGAATGTTTATTTGTAAATAAGATACTTTCCTAATCTTTCTGTACTTTCAATATGTATATGACATTTTGAATAAAGATAGAAAACAGTAAATATTAAAAATTCCTGCCACAGAGGGTTGGTTAACATGCCAGTCTCACAAGCGATTGGTAGTGACTTCATTCCTTACTGGCTACTTCATGTGAATATCTAAATCGAATGTGTTTAGAAAGTAGCAATTCTCATATTTTTCGTTTGTTTGCAGAGACATGAATGAAAAACTATAATATATATCTATGCTCTGAGGACACTCAGACAGAACTGGACAATCTACTAAGTTCAATAAAGAAATGAAAAACAAAGTTTGTCCCATTGAACAAGTTTTACTTATTTAAACAGTGTACTCATGGTTTTTGTTTTTAAATTTGCAGACTTTAAGATTAGAACCTGCTCTAATTGTCTGTTGATTAAAGTATCAACTCCAAAGTTGGCTGCTAATATGTTGGTTAATCTGGTCCCCCCAAATAACTAACTGATAATCTAAATCTCAAACAGGATTGATGGTACATATCATTTATGTTTTGCCTCTGGGTACAACAGGCATTATTCAATTAATAAATAATTTCTTGTGGCAAAGATTTTGGAGTTAAAAAAGTATATATATATGTATGGGAATCAATTTTAATGGTTCATTACAAGTGGTACTGCTGGTTTCACATATAGATTTTCATAATGAACATTTGAGTGTTATTTCCAATTTTGTGACTAGTTATAATTTTTCGATTATTTTCCATGCAGGAGTAACCTATTTTTATATTATTCGTGTTTAGAATTTTATGTAATCTATTGTTGTTGGGGAAATGTTTTTTGATTATTTGAATGGTTTACTCCCCCATTCAACAAGGAAGTAAAAACTAATATAGGGAAAATATTCATAGAAATAATAAAAAAACATTTCTCAACAATAATAGATTATATAAAGTTCTAAACCATCTAAACCGGAGACCATAAAATAGATAAACATTACCTGGATTAAGCACTTCAGAACCATAAAATAGATAACAAGTTAAAAAAAGATTAATGTGCAGACAAACACAGATATAGCATTAAAAGGAAAAACATTAAGATTTATGTGATCATAAACATACAAACATGTCCAACATAAAACATAGATATCCATTGGAGGGACCAAACAGCCAATCACACAACAACAAAAATACCAAAACACACCCGCATGAAACATGGACATCCATTGAATGAATCAACTAGCCATTCAGAAAACAGCAATAAACTAGATGTATAAAAACAATTGGAAATAACAATCTATATGTAAAATCAGCAGTACGCTTGTAATGAACCATTAAAATTGTTTCCCACGAATATTCCCTCTACCTTGTATTGAGCTCTGTTTGGATCATAATTAAGGTCTACGAGGATATTGATGCATAAGTGTATCATACATCCAATATTATCTATATATATATACCTTAGATAAGAATGTTTTAATGTTTGGTGGAAGAAAAATAAATTGGAAAGATAAAGTTAGAAAAATACAACCTGCCTTGTCTTATGCTTTATTTTAGTCTGCTTGATTACACATAAACACGTACATGGGCCATGTAATACCAAATATCTTTTAGCCATACAATTCTAAAGTGAATAGTGAACCGGCAATCAATGAAAAAAAAACAGTCTAAGATTCCTGTTGTAGTACAGTTGCATGCAGAAGAAATGGTTTAAAACTATGGTTCTCAAAGGGGAGCATCGGCCACCGGTGGTGTTGAAAGTATATCTAGGGGTCCTGGAAAAGCTGAATGAATGAATTTTTAATGTGATCGATTCATTTTTTGAGAAAAATATCATTTGGTGGAAAAATTGTTGCTCTATTTGCACAGATGGGGCGGCATCCATGACTGGTTAGTGATTTTGTGACACAAGCAAAACAAAAAAACTCATTAATGCTGTCTTATTCACAGGGAACACTTGGTCTCCAAGCTTCTCAGTGAAGAACTGAATTCCGTTTTGAGTAATGTCTTCATGATTGTCAATTTGATCATTTTATCTTTGAATTCAAGACTTTTCAGTGCATTATGTGAAGAGATGGGAACTGAACACAAGCATCTGCTCTTTCACTTTTCTCTGAGGTAGCTCTGGCATAGCAAAGTATTGTGCAGAGTTTCTGCACTGCTGGAGGAAGTGACTGCTTTCTTGGAGTCATCAAACCATGAACTTAAAATAATCAGACTACATGTAGACTAAATTCCTTTTACATTTGGGATATTTTAAAAGTCTTGTATTGAATTAAAAATGGTAGAATGATAAGGAAAACAATTTGAACTGCACAGTTGAGTAATATGTTTCAAATGATTTGGTCACCTTTCTGTTTTTATTTGTATTTCTTTTCGCCATTTGTGAGTTGAAAAGAATTACTTTTACAAAAGATAGTCAGAAACTATTATCACTCAAAGGATTATGTGATTTTCATTAAAATATAGACATTCATTCAAAACATAAAATATGACCCCCAAGAAATATGGAATTGTTTATATGGCAAAAAAGTACATATTCAGGCACATTTTAAAATGCCAAAATATAGAATTACTTTAAGATATAAATCTCATACACATATTTAACATGAACAAGAGCCAAGTTATATCTATTAGATTTTTTGAAAATAATGGCCAAGAAACCACATTTTATTCATTTTGCACTAATATATATATAATCAATATTTCTCTACTCTATATGGATTATTGGCACCCTTGAATTTCTTTGTATAACCTGGACAATATCTTCAGAAATAAATGGAAATCTAGAAAATTTTTATCATCAGAATATTTTAATAGGATGACTCCAAATTTCTGCTTTCTCCAAAGATTTTCAATGGAATAGAGATTAAGGCTCATTTCTGGCCAGCTTTAAACAGTTCCTTTTTCCCTTCTCAACCATTTCTGTGTACTTTTGGATTTGCACTCTAGGTTTTTAGTTCATACACAACGCTAGAAGACAACATTGTCAAATTACTTCTACCATTCTGTTGGATTACCTTACATCCACACAACAAACATATATATATATGTATGTTTGTTATGTGGATGTAAGTTAATCCGACAGAATTGTAGTGATTTGACAATGTGGAAAGGAAAGATTGAGAAAAGCGGGTTACATCTCAAACATATTTATTATCATAAAGATAAGCCTTGATGCATTTCGCCAAGTTTCATTCAGCATTTTCAGAAGCTATTTTGCAGTGCAGAAAACTCATGATTTCTAAGTGGGTTATATTCTTGTTATCTGTGTACCCAGGAGAGTTTGCTTAGTTAGTGTGGGGGGTATAAGTCTCCAGACAGCCGGATCTATGTCAATCAGCCTTCAAGTGGGTGGGTGGATGGGTAGTGTATGTGTGATTTAGTGAATAACATACAAAAAACCTGGAAATTGAGAAGTAGGTATATGCTGTACACCCATGTACCCCCCCCTTTCCACCACTGTATCTAACCATTTCCCATATTAAAAATAACACTGGGCAGATGAATATATTCAAGACTGCTAGAAAACATGTAAAATAAAAAATATAATGAATGAGAGATAGTAAGATAAAAACAATGACTTCCATTCAGAATATTAGATCTTCAGCAATAATGTATCAATTCTATATAAGACATGAACTGATTTGATTCTAAGAAACCGATCTTTAATAAGTGCACTCTTAAAGAGAAAGTCAGACCACTATGTATTAAGTAATAACTATCTTTTATCCATAATATTCACTCCTTAAAAAGTTACATAGTTTCTTCAATGGCAGAGACATTCTCATTTGATGTCTTAAATGTAATAGTTAAAAAGAACAGGACTAACTACAGGTGCTATAAATGAAATATTAACAAAAGTGAATGAGGATCAATGCAGTAAGTAACAGATATGAATATATTACTCATCATAAGTTAGTGCATTCAGTTATATTCTCATCATTGTAAATTACAATCATTTGCTTTGATTTAAAATAATAGATTTTTTAAAATCATTTCCAAAAAACACATCATTCAATCAAAATAAAGAATGAAATAAAATACTTTGTAACCAATTTAGAAAAAGGAACTTCCATTGTCTGGTCATTGTTATGTGCAACTTAGATTTGATTGTCTGGCTTTTGTTGTCTAAAACTGCCTATTTTGAATTAATGGCAAATCAAAGTTGTTAATTTCTGAGATTGTTTTGTCTAAAGTCATTGGTTGGTTCAGTAAGTTTCCTTCTGATTTTCTGTTTTCATGTCTTCTTTAATTACACTTGATATTTTACAAATGAAAAAAGGCATTTCCATTGAACTTAGAGTTTTTTCTTAACTTCTATTAAGATTCAAATGGTTCTTCAGATGATTGAACCCCTTCTTGTTGTTTGTGTTGTAAACACAACGTTTTAGCCGATCAATTCTTCAGCCTTCTTCAGGGGTAAAATCCAAGTGTGATGGGGTAAACAAAAGTTTTGTTTTTAAAGGGGGTAACCCTTATTACACAGGGCCTGGGTGTTTCTGTGTCTTTGTCTTGTCGGCTTTAGGTCAGTTGAGAAGCAGAAGCCACATTGGGTTGAACTCCACACTTGTCTGGCTAATAGTCGACATTTTGATGTGAGCTGCCTCTGATTTTTATCTGCTTCCAACATCATTCTGTCAATAATCTGGACTTCCTCCCAGAGAGGAAGATGGTCGCCGATTTTTCTATCTCTCCCTTGATTATGGCTTTTTTGTGTTCATCAAGTCTGACCTTGAGGGTTGGTCCATTTCTCCTGTATAGATAATACCACATTTACAGGGGATGACATAAACACCATTGTTCACCAGTTTGGGGTCACAAGTAGGGCCAACCTTACTTAACGGACCTCGGAGAGTGTGTGTACATTTGAAAATGACCTTGATGTCGTAGTGTGATGAAATACACTCTGGTTGCGTGTGTTCGCACTTTTTGGGGAGTATGTGACCAAAAAGCCATATCATATTCCCATGGCTAGAAGATGAGTCAAACGGTCAACGAATTCAGAACAAAGGGAATACGTCCAACCAATGAGCTTTGCCAGGGTTTTTTTTTAGGATGTCGATTTAAAATCGGGTGACAGTTTAGAGAGGGTGAGAATCTGACACCCAGAGCGACGGGTTGAATGAGCCAGAGGCCTTGGCTCCTCCACTTGTTAGGGGTGAGGGAGGAGAGAGGAAGAAAAAAAAAATCTAATTTGAACTACTACCATCACTGTTAGTCATTCAGTAAAGTGACCACTCGTTTAGAATTTTAACTGAAGCAGAATTCAATGCCTCAAAGTGATCCATGAACTGGCCCGGAATTGAAGTTATCAACAGGAATAAAACGAACCCATATTTTCAATAGAAAATAATGAATTTTGTTGTCTTTCTCTCCTGCCACGTGGGAGAGCCCTTTTCTCCGAGTTTATTTCCCTCCACAGAATGTTCGCTCTCGTAAATGTACAACCAATGACGAGACATATCTCTCTCTCTCTCTCACAGAGGTGAGAAGACATGAAACTTTACATACTTTTTGAATACGTTCCTTTTTGGTAGGGTAAGAGAAATGAGAGGAGGGGGCCTCGAAGATGGAACTTTAGCAGTGGCAATAACCTCTGCTGTTCCTTTCCTGGTCATAGAATGGGGTGGGTATCCATTTCTTTCAAGAGCTTCTTTAATGTATGACCCCTCCTTCTCCTCCAACTCCAGTGGGCTACTAATTCAAGCTGCTCAGACTTTTAA
>VCCN01000724.1:15783991-15794507 GCA_006491835.1 Architeuthis dux | reverse complement strand
ACTTTTGCTCAGACTGACTACCCTCCAGCAGTGAGCAAATAGCATTGATCACAAAATATAGAATAAGCCTTGGGTGGGGCTCGAACCCATATCCCCTAGCCAGGGGAAGCACCATTTAGTCTTGTCTGCTTTACCAATTACAACACTGAGCCTAACTGGGAGCAGAAGCTCGAAATAACACTATTAAACCTACTCATCTTTACAATCATTTGTTTACATTTCTGGCAGTTAAAAAAAAATCTTTTTTAAATCCTTTTAAATAATGATTAATAATACTTCATCTAACAAAATTTAAAAAAAAAACGCAGAAATATATTAAATACTCTAACTAACAGAAATATAAACCAACGATCAGAGAGAAGAGTAGGTGTAACAGTGTTATTTTGAGCTTCTGCTGCCAGTTAAGATCGATGGCATAATTGGTAAAGTGGACTGGGCTAACAGTTAAACAGTACTTCCTCTGGATAGGGGATGTGGGTTCGAGTCCAACCCATGGCTTATTCTTTATTTTCTGATCAATGCTATTTGCTCACTGCTGGAGGGTAATCGTTCTGAGCAAAAGTTGTGATAAAAAGCAACCATTAAAATTCAAGATGAAGGTAAAAAGTAGTCTTAAAAATTTAAATAATGATCTATAATACTTCATCCAACAAAAATAAAAAAAACCTAGAAAAGAAATATTTGTTGACTTTATAGCATATATATGGTGTATCTTCTCAGTCTATATATCATGCCTCTTAGAAGTAGCTAAGAAAAGCGACAATGAATGAATATCACTAAATTTTGCTTAAAGATCATTATGACTAATAAAAGACCTTCAGACCATTTATTCATCAACATTTCACTGAATATATTGACCATCTTACTAAATGAAATTTATAAAAAAACAATGAAAATTGAATAGATTACTCAGCTGAAATATTTTGCTTATTGTTTTTCCCCTCAATGCAAATTATTAAACCTGCACAAGAACTCTATAAATACTCTGCATATAACGCGACAGCAACAAAATACTATGGTGTGCTGCCAAGTTTTTCTCTTTCTCTGTCCCAAATCAAATAACTAGTATCTTTTTCAAATTATTTGAATAAAAGAGAAAAACAAGTATACCTTTTACTAAAAGAAAAACTTGTCTTGTGACTTTTGTCTTATGTTTGCAAATTATGCATAGGATTGCAATTCGATTTTTAGCATAACACAATACTTTGCCAGAGACATACCAACAGAAAAGGATTGATCATGACAGATTGAGGGATCGAACCACTAACATCCAATCCAAAACCAGTCGATAGTTTGATTGTCCTACCTGCTATGTAACATTGGCTTGATCTCATGGGTGATACAATGAGGCAACATTTTTGTTTATTTCTTTAAAAGATAGTTAGAGAATAGGTACCAGCTATGCTTGAAATCAGAATGTTTCCTTTATGTTGGTGAATCTTTGCCAGTAAGGACATCAAACCTCAAAAGCTTCATCTTCTCTGTCTTGTATAATACCTAAAAGTAGATAAAAGATATGCCTGAGATATGAGATTTTACAAATACTTTGTAAAACTGCCACTAAAATACCATCAAGTAAACTACCACTGAGAATTTTGGAAGAAAATACACCAAACTTGCAGTTTTCAAAAAAGTTACTGTATTCTGTAATGTGAGCTCATAAATTACTTACTAGCACTAAATACCTTTAATTAATTTTTCATTATTCTGTGAAATCAATGATTTCTGCCTTTAGAAAATTAAGGGTTAAATTAATTAAATCAAATTAATTATTAACATAAAAGTAAAAACTGAAAGACTGTAGGGTTTCAATTCTTATTTGTAATTACTTAGTCAACAAACAGCAGTTTAACATGCAGGATTCTATTATTTTAGTGTACTGTTATCTGAGGCAGAAGGTGATGGGAAAGACATCCAAATTCATTGGCATCAATGATGGGAAACAAAAATCTTCCCAAATCTTTACATTTAATAGTTAGTTCCTTATCTCATTGCACTTTTCAGTATTACAGAGCAGAAATAGCAGTTGTTAAATAATGGATAGGGTCAGACTTTAAGCTAGCATGACAATTTGTACCTATGAATTTTAAGTTTAAACAAGTTTTGAATTTTGAAATCAAAATCGTTTATTTAGTTTGCAAACAGGGAAAAGAGAGGGAGTGGCAAACTGTGCTAATAGGACGAGAGAAAGAGAAAGTGAATGAAGTGATTGTAACTGGGTAGAAGGGTGGTGGGTGCCTTAGCAGTTACAGCTGTGGAACAGGCCATAGAAATAAGTTCAAGTAAAAAGGATGGGTTGACCTAGGTCACCATAGATAACTGCTAAGTTTGAAAGAATCCCATTTCTCTTCTGGTTGGCTGGGAAGCGAAACAAAGAAATCTTAGTTTTCGGTGGGAAAAAAAAGTTGGAACAAAGGATCTTCAACTTGTAAGAGATCAGTCTTTCCCTAGCTGTGATGAGAGATGGGTCAGTTTTTGGACTGGACCCTGATCGGGGTACCCCACCCACCCCTGGAGTCTCCTGATTCTTGGAAAGTGGAATAGTTTTCACTAGTCACCTAAAGGAAAAAAAGAAGCTGCCAAATCAAGCAGAAACAAATAGTTAAGATGAAGAAAAAGAATAGAAATTAATTTGCTAAGATAAAGAGAATAGAGAAAGAGACAACTGCGTTTTATGTGAAGCAATAGTTGAGTCTTGGAAAAAGAGTTGAGTCGATTAGGAGTCAACCTCCCTTACCTCTTTCTAATCAGTTATCTTTCCCTCACCTTTCGCTCTCTCCGCCTATACAGGAAACAAAATTAATTCATTAATAAAGCAATATTTTCTTCAGGAAAAAAAGAGACATTTTTCTTTTGTATTTCGTCATCTGCATGTGCATTATGCAAGACTTCTATCATTATTTTATCTCATCTCCATTGATTTTGCAAGTACCAGTAACAAACAATAGAAAGGCATTTAGAAATTGGGGAAAAAATTGAAAGGAAGAAAATTTTAAAAAAGAGGATTAAATGTATAAATGTCTTAAATCTATTTTTTATACTAATTCAGAAATTTTCCTCTATTTTTTTTTGCTGCATTTTTCACTTTGTATTTCACCCAAAATTTATTTGACATTTTTGTTTTGCTTTACTTCTATTTCTCTTTTCCACTTTCATTCATGATTCTTTTCTTTTTCTTATAGCCATTATCTTTTCTCTTCCTTTGCTGTTTTACTTAGATTCTTTTGTTTGTTTGTTTTATTATTATTTCCCACCCTCATTGCTTTCATTTTCTTCTAACATCTCATTCTTCCTTCTATTTTTCTTTCTTGCCATTATTAATTTAACCCTTATATCTTATCTATTTCTTCTTTCTTTCTTATTTTCATTCTTTAATTTTTATTATCTTTTTCTCTACTTTCATCTCTTCTTTTCAACCATTTTTTCTTCATTTATCAGTTCAGTTGTGTCCCATCTCATCCTTTCTCCAGTTCCTGGAATACTTTGAAATCTCTATTGTCAAGATCTGTGTTTAGCTTGAGGAGAGGTGATACAATAAAGATTCTGAACATGTGCACAGCATCAATAAATGTGAGGCAGCCTTTTCTGACAGTTCAAGAACAAAGAAAACAGGAAGTACAGCTTCTATCTTGGTGGCACCTTATAGACAAGGCAGTCTTGCTAAAATGACCAAAGCAAAATGGTTAAATAAATTTTGGGCAATAAAAGACAGAAGAAATTATCAACATAAAATAAGCATGCATGCTTCTGCTCACCCGAACCAGAGATAAAAATGAAGGAACATTCTTTAAAAACTGCTGCTAAATTTAGGAAGAAAAGCAAAAGATAAATAATAAAAGTTATCAATGGAAAGTGTTAAGATTGATAAACTCTAAAAATAAGGAATTGAAGAAAAAACTGGATTGATGATGGAAAAGAATGAAGAAAGAGAAAAGAGAAAAAGGAAAAGAGGTGGGCGGAGATGAAAAAATGATAATGAGAATAGAAAAGTGAAACAGGGAGTGAAATAGGTATATGAAGGGAAAGAGAAGCACAGAGGGAAAGACTTATGAGTCTGTTGTAATTTAACAAGTAGGGAAGAAGGAAATTTAATAAAGAAAGGAGGAAGATGAAGTTAAAGCAAAAGCAAAGAAAGAAAAAATGAAGAAAAGTGAACAAAAAGTAGGAATGAAACGACAAAGGAAAAAAAGAAAGAAAATGAAACTTTATATAAAAAAAAATACAATTAAAAAGGTAGGTATAAAAAAACAAGAATTTCAAAGATAAAGAAAAGGAAGGAAAAACATGAAGGAATGAAAATTAAATAAAAGTGTACCTAAAAGCAGAGGAAAATAACAAGATTTAAAATTGCTTGTACTCTTGTTAGTGTGAAAAAAGAAAAAGAAAGATATTTCTCATAAATAAGTCAGTTAGGAGTGCATATCCTTTTGTAAGGAAATACAAGTGACACATGGCAGATTTGTACATGGCACCAAATTACAGCAAACCAGATAAAAACAAAAATAATCTGTCCTTTTGTTCTCATTTAATTGAAAATAATGAACCAAGACAAAACCTTTAAATTACAATTATGGAAATTCAAAAACTGTAAAAGTTGCTTAAATCTCTCCCGGCCACTTTTCAATAATCATTGATATTGGAATCATCTCTCTTGTATCTGCTCAATGTTCAAAAACCAAACATGAAAAAGAAATTCAAATAATAAAATAGCAAATTTAAGTGACTCAAAAGATCAGGAGAAACAGCAAACTGATTTGAGAAGTTCTCCCCTTTGTTATTGAGATTATGTTAGATGAGGTAAACTGGTGGTTGTATAGCCAAATTAGGACTGAAGAAATTTCTCAGATCTTCTAACTGTCACAATAATCACATTAAAATGAATACTAATAATATCTTAACAGTCATTATAGGGTTTGAATCTATTCTGTGGCTCTACAATAGAATAAAATGGAGAGTTTTTAAAATGTACATCTTAATATTCAAAGAGAAGGTTTGTGATTACTACTACTATTAGATTTCAAAGGAAATATAGTATTTAATAGTAAAATATAAATATGTCAAGGAAGAGTGAGTGAAAAGAATTCACTATATCATGTAGCAGTCATTGCTTGTTGTAATACAGTAGGAGTATTTGCTAGTTATCACTGTGAAAGAGGAGGAAGAAGAGAAAAGATGATACTGGAAGCTGAAGCAGGAAAGAACCCTTTGTTTGAAAGGGAGGTCTCTAGTTGGCTGAAAGTAGTATGATGTCAGATATCTTTAGAGAAAGGTGGCCATTTTGAAAAGGTAATTTCCCACGTAGAGACATGAGAAGAAAAAATCTGATTTGGATAAAGACAAAAAATGCAGGAGTCCAAATTAACATGACATTTAACAAAACATAATATACAAAAAAGGTACAGATATTGCATGTAGTAAAAGAAAGGGGAAAACATATAAAAGATTTTAGTAGATCGATCACATGCTTTAAGAAAGAGTTAAGAGAGGTAGTTATTTGTCACTTACTTTTGTTACCACAGAAATTGTCTTGTCTTGCTCCAAGACGATTTTAGCTGAATCGAAATATAGGGTGATATTTGCAACGTGGTATATTGCAATCAAGACAAGTGATCTGTGAATGTAAAAAAGAGAAAAATGACAAGAAGAACTAAACCTCTGTCAGAATGTACTTAGGGCTAAAAAAGCCTCAAATTGAATTAGAAAGGAATAGATGTATTTTAGTGTGAAGCAAACATGATTGGTCCTTTAGACAGAGAGGAGAAATACTGAAGAGATAGCAGCAATTATGGTCTTTATGACATACCAAGATTCAGTAGAAAGAGAAATATAGAATATTGTAAGGAAAGAATATATGTACTGGTAATATATTCTCCAGTGATTCCGTAGGTTAGAACTACGATTTTGGCTCTTGAGGCAAAACCTGTACACAGACAAATGCAGGTGCTTGCTGAAAGCACGTAGTAATTTAAGAAAGTTTTGTCTAGAAAGGAAAATGAATGATCACGCGTAAAGTCATATCCAGCTAGACAAATAGATTTTACATGCCTGAAGGATGACACAGGCACAATGGACAACTGGTATAAGAGACCAGTGCCAAATGAGCCAAGAGAGTTTTATAGGAAGCCTCTGACATCACGAAAAAGGGGAACTATGTTTAATTTTGTACTTCATAGGATGTGGGCTCGCTTTATCGAAGTGATAAAACTAGCCCGATGTTCGAATCCATATTTTCGTATAAGAAGACTATTTTTAGGAAAGTGGCTGCTTCACTACCATCTTAGTTGGCAATAAATTTGGTTGTATGTTATAGATCAATGATGACACTCCTATTTGAAATTTTATTTGTAATATTGGTAATATTAGTAAGTTACATCATCACAGTATGATGTTACTAACTTGACCCTCCTCAAGATGGATGTGTCTACAGGGAATTTAAGACATGTCATTTAGAAAAGGCAATAATGCTGCAGAAGCAACCTGAAATATTCATGGTGTTTATGGGAGAGATTTAGGAATGAGAGAAGTTAAGGAAGATGGTTTGAAATGTTTAGAAAAAAGTACCACAAACAAGTTGTACTGTTAAATTTAATGATGACCTACTTTTGTCTGAACTAGATAGAAATAGTGCCATTATGGTTTGAGAATTTAAATTAAAAAATTGAATTTAAGCAATTGAACTGTTCACCATCTTGGTAAATAGGTTCACCATGATTTGAGAGAAGCCAACTGTAAAGCAAGAATGGCATCTGGCCATTTCGGGACAGATTAGTGACTGTTGATTAAAATGTTCACAAATAGAAAACTATGGCTTAGTGGAGTTGAACAAGCTAGAGCAAACCCAAAATGGACCTTCACCTAAGGAAAGTTTTGATAGTTTAGTAGGATTGTGTTGGTGTGGTCCATATTGAATTGATACCAATCAATGTTATGATTACAGCAATCTGCAGTTAGAGAGTTTAAAGAAAGGAAAAGAGGCACAGATTGATTATTGTAAAGATCAGATCTAAAAAAAAAATGAAGATCTTGGCTGGGAAGAAATTTCACACTCACTTTATTCTCCAGATGTTGCTCTATCTGATTACTACCTACTCCTGAGTTTACAGAACTATCTCAATCAGCCCTTGAATCAGATGAACAGGTGGAAACTATCCTCCCTACATTATTTTCCTCCAAACTAAATCTTTTACAAAAACTGTATCATGCATATCTGGGAGGAGGTTATTGATAATGATGGAACCTACGTTAATGAATAAATTCTATATGAAATTCTTTTATGACCATTTAAATGGCTAGAATTGTCTTTTAAAAATGGCTTACAATAGCTAAAAATTTTTAAAAATTGCTAATGAAATAGCACTAAAATGCATTAAAAATGGCGCTGCTCGTTGCATTAAATTAAGCGTGAAAAGTGCTAAATTGGCAACACTGGTCCTGGACAAGTTTTCAGTTGGGATTCAGGGATGAAGTGTCTGGAAGCTGGCATATTTTAGAAATTCTGAAGGGTCTAGAATTGGAAGTTTGTACCCATGTTTAGGTGGTTTGGAAATGGCCAGAGCATGAAAATGTAACCTATACAAGACATTATTAGTGTGATCGAACCTCCCGCAAATTGTGCCAGGTAGAGAAGTACTGTTGAAAGACACTAAACAGTAAATAAGTAGTTATAAGTTATTAGGTTTAGTCTCAAATAGTTTTAAATTACAATAAAAACATAAAAAAAAATTCATGACATAACATCAGAAAAAAGTGAAAGATTTAGTCTTAGTTTGTGCTATGTGGGATTTTTAAATGATATACAGGTAGAAGGGGGGGTTGCTGAACATCTTTGAATGAGGTAAGACACATTTTGAATTCTATTTATAATAAAGAGAATAAACATGAAAAAGTGACCCATTCCACCCCATCCTCATTGGGCATAATGGGTCAGAGGGTTAGGGTTTTAAGGCACTTTTTTTCGAACTTTGAAAATAGCTAATTTTTGGTACTACATGTCATTTTGTAAATAAGAGCCATACTGTTCTAATCCACATGCGAAAAGTTTAAAAATCTGAAAAGATTTTTCATGACCCGTATGCAAGTGAATATGTGTTTGTGGCATGTATACACACAGCATGCCACTATATTTGTGGTATGTATACACACATATACATGCCGCATATATATATACATGCACATACACATATTTCCTCTCTTGTTACTAAATTGCAAAGTCTTCTGACCATTTTCTGGTTCTGGCAGAAAGTAATTTGGAAAGAAAACTCCTTGCCAATACTTTTTTCCAATATGTTGCTCATTTTTATCCATTTATTTTTTCTGACTTGATTCCCTGATTTGCTGTTTTTCCATTGTCTAACTTTGCAAGATAAGTATTCCTTGTCAAAAACAGTAACTCTTACAAAGAATTGTTCATAAAGGAGATAAGGAAAAGGAGAAATAGGAAAATCGAGAAAAAAAAGCAAAAAAACTACAGACCACTTTTTTACATGAAAAAATGTAAAAGTAAAAAATAAAATTGAATGAAATGCACCAATAGAAATGAAGAGATGAATAAAAAGAATCTATAAAAATCGAATGTAAGTGTATTCAATGAAGGGATTGAAAGAAAAGATCAAGTATATCTTGGAGATAAATAGTTTTGTGATCTTCATCTGCCATTATTTATGTCCACTAGATTGTCAGACTTTTTAAAGGATAATTTTTCATTTTCAGTAGAAAATTAGTATTTGAATGTACAGATATGTCTGAAAAACAAATATTGTAAATTCTGCTTCTTAATACCAGAGAAATAACAAGATTGACATCATTCTAACTAATGGCTGTAACTATTACAGTAAAAAGAAACAAAAAAAACATTTGTACTTATTTGGTTTATCATGAATCAAATATTGTTCATTAACCCAGCAGACTCAGATTAAAGCCTAGTATCTGGCATCTAGACTAAACTATTTTACATTTCAACCTCTCCTATTGGTTTTGTATGAGTAGGTTTTGCTATAACTATGTGTCATAAATGTTTTCAACAATAGCCTGTTTGTTCTGAAGAAAAAATATGGCTTATTGTTTTACTTTACAAATCATTGACAAGTAATTTAGAGTCTACTGGTGTTATTATCTGAACAATTATTTATTGAGCAGTTACAATTTATAATAAAATATTCTAAGTATGTGACATAAACTTTTACATATCTGTCTAGGATTGTAGATTTTCATATATGTTCTGATAGTACATTTTTAGCTTAGACAAATTGATAGTATTTTGAAATTAAATATGATGACTATACTTCTGGAACAACTGTTACTACAAATTCATTGAAAAATGTTATTTAGTGATCCTTTATGATGAATTTTCATAATACCAGTTCAATGCAGACATACAGTATTGTGGGCAAGAATGTAGAGAATCTGATGAGTACAATCAGATAGTGAACTTAAAAATAGGTTTATCATCATTTGTTCATATCTCTCATTGAACACTTCCCATAAATCTCTAATAATCAATACAGATAAATATATTTTGCTACCAGTTAGCAGTATGAAATGGTTGGGCCAAACATTATGTGTGACCACTGATCAGTCTTAAAGATGAAAAGTTTAATTATTTTATGATGATACCCATGACTTTCATATAACTTTGGAATGCCTTTTGTGTTTCTCAAGATTAGAGGAGATGCTAAGCAAAATGATTTCTCATTTATCAACAAAAGAAGTTTGTTTATCATTGGCCACATAAATTTCTCTTTGCTTGCCTCTTGAATAATTTGTTCATATAGTCTTGTGCTGGCTTACTTAAAATTTATGTGACAATATTTTCTTGAGTATGATGTATTATTTGTTCATATCCCCCTGTGTGTCTGACAGTGTATGTTTTCCTTAGTCAACATTTCTTTATACCAGGGCCGGATTAGCCTATATGCAAACTACGCCACAGGGTAGGACCCAAGACATTGAGGGGCCTACAAATAAATAGCAATATAGACCTATCCCTATTCCCTTGGTAAAAAAGATCAATCATAAATAAAATATTTACTTAATACATTTAGCTTGTGAATAAAAATAGGTAAAATACCGCTTTTTTTG
This sequence comes from Architeuthis dux, assembly GCA_006491835.1. Lineage (NCBI taxonomy): Eukaryota > Metazoa > Mollusca > Cephalopoda > Oegopsida > Architeuthidae > Architeuthis > Architeuthis dux. The sequence goes on along the minus strand of VCCN01000724.1, from coordinate 15,784,430 downwards.
TTTATAATATGAGATGCCTTATTTTAATATTTGTAAATAACTGTTATTACTATTTTTATAATTCATTGCATATTTCTTACATTTTTTACATTTAAAAACTTTTGAAATTTTAAAATATTTTTTGTTTTTTCTCGTTCTATTACATTAACAAAAATGTCTGCATTACTTTATTATTTATTCAAAACTAGAAATTTGAATTTATTAAATAGTGAGTCTTCATTTTCTTAAAAATCTGTGATATATAAAAATTTTCATTTAGTTTTAATTTTTTACTAATAGGGAAAAATAATTTTGAATTGATTTCTAACATTTGTTTCTAAATTTAGTTTAATATAGGGTTGCTATATTTTATCTTATTTTTTTCTGATGATCTAACTTATTTTCATTTACCCAGTATGCAGACCTTTCAAAAGCTTGGGGTCCATGGGAAAATTCATTT